>BRDA01004163.1:0-14591 GCA_036984385.1 Crenuchus spilurus | reverse complement strand
GAGTAATTCAGTTACTAACTAAGTTACTTTTTTGAACAAGTAGTGAGTAACTATAACTAATTACTTTTTTAAAGTAACGTTCCCAACACTGTACACATGTAGTGATGGACAGTCAGATTTTTTTACACTGTATTTTTTAGAACATAATTTTTAATCCAATCACAGAGAATTTACCATTTTATCTCAGACTTTGGGCTTTCACAGCTACATTGTTTGGTCCAGACTTTCTTACTTTTCAGTTTGGGACAAACCAAAATAGCAGGTGTGAAGGGGGCCGCGAACCACGATCAGGACCAAAGGAGCAAAATTTGGTCCGACCAGAAGAGGTGGTCTCGGTCCAGACCTACTGAACCATGGTCCGGTTTGTGTGCAGTGTGAAAACACTTCTAGAAGGTGCGGACTTTGGACCAAATGCAGGAAGTTGATGCAGGAAGTTGATGCAGGCGTCCAACAACATTCAACAACAATAACAGCAGTAAAATAAGCAGAACAGCAGCGAAAATGAGATTGTGATATGATTTTAGGAAGATCGCCCACCCCTGATACACAGTTAAATACTTTCATCACAAGTATAATAATGAGGGTTTTAAAACTAGTTAAACAGTCATGCTTTGGTGGTATAGAAACCTGATCTGATCCCATCTTTTCGTCTTTTTTTCCAGTCAAATACCCTGGACAACATAGCTTACATAATGCCTGGGCTATGAGTCCTCGGACCAGGGGCCAGCTCGCTCCACCCCAACCGCACTTCATCACAAACTGGCCTCACTCATCATACAACACTTGTCTTTATAGGGGCATTAAAGAAAAAGGGAAGCAGGGTGGTTGGGGTACCCAATCCGTGAACCTCAAGAGACAAAAAATGGACATCATGGACATGTTTTTAAAAGCAGTTTTCAAATGTTGGATATTTTTAAATTGTACTTTTTACAAAACAGAAGGAATCCGGACTCCTATTTTAGAGAACATGTCTGTGTAGGTTTTAATTGTTAGTCTGTGTGTGTGTGTGTGTGTGTGTGTGTGAGAGAGAGAGAGAGAGTGAGTGTGTATTGTACAGGAATTTGTTAGTGTTCTTATTTGACTTGCATACCTTCATTATGTCCAGAGCAATTTATTTTTATGCAGAAATGTACAGTTTGATGTCTGGGCCCAAGGCTGTTTTTATTCATTTACCATTAAGTTAATATAAACAAGCCGCAGTTTGACTGCGCTGTTCACTGAATTGCCTCACCGTTTTGTACATGTAAAAAGTGGAATAATATGATTTACATGTTACAGTTTGTTTACAGTAAAAGCATGTATGGAAACTTTTTGAAATTGTGACTATTATCATTGTCACCACAAAACGTAATGGTTCTGTCACCAAAATGTTAAGATATATAAAAAGACTCAAATCCCGGTCATGCTGTTTGCCATCAACAACCGGGGCCCAAGAGAGCAAAATTGGCAGTGCTCTCTCTGGGCAGGTAGATGGCGCTCTCTCTCCCTATCACTCACACATTACAATGTCCGCTGGCTCAGGCGTCTTCTGATTGGTCCATTCGGAGCTGGGAATCCTGCACTTTCCTCCAAGCGTGTGGGCTCGATGGTGATGGTGTATCAACGGTGAGCTGTATCACACGCAACGGAGGAGGCTTGTGCCTCACCCTCCTAGAGTCGGGGACAGTGCAAAGTGATAGGAAGAGCCACTAATGGGTTGCGTTAATTGGCGACTACCACATTGGGAAAGGGAGAAAATTGGCAAAATTAATAATTAAGAAAAGATGTAAAAAGACAAAATATAAATGAACAAGTAAAAAAAAGAAAAACCAATTAAAGAAACGTTAACGTAAACATGATGAAAGTCAGGGACTTTTACTCGCATAGCTATTCACAGTAACAAACCTTTGGAAAAACCTTCAGCTTGCTCTGTTTAAGGTGGTCCACTGTGGATTTTGAGGTGTGTTTAGGATCATTATCCTGTTCTAGAACCCATTCTCTTTTCATCTTCAGCTTCATACAGACGGTGTGATGTCTGCTTTCAGAAGTTGGTATTTAATTGACTCCAGTCTGCCTTCTACTAATGAAATGTTCCCACTTTGCCACTGACTCCAATACAAGCCCAAACCACTATTGATCCACCACCATGCTTAACAGTTGGAGAGCTATTTTTATAAAAAAAAGTCTGCACCCCTTTGTCTACTGTGACGATGTTTCTGCCAACCCTGTTTTACTAGAGACACGGAACATTGTGTAAACGTAGACTGGATCTTTACGTAAACCCAGAGTTGAAGTTAAGCACAGGTAATTATATACAGGTGAGTATGCACACATTTAGTGCAGGAATGGTGGTGGGCCAATCTCATTGACTTCACACCTACAAATGTAAGTTTGCTCACTGTGGCCAAAACGTATTTGAACTCGTTTGCAAAATGCTGGTGCTTGTTTAGATGTTAATTTGTAAACTGCTTCTGCTGCATGTTGTGGTGAGGATGCAGGAAAAGTTGTATAACTTACCTATGAAGGCCATGTGTGTGCACTTGATGCTGCACAGTAAAACAGTACATCACCACTGCAGAGTCTTAAATCTTACCATCAAACGGAAGTTTTGATTTGCCTTTCTAGCATTCCTACTAGTCTTTGAAAGTTTTTTTGGACTTACAGGCCTCAACTTGACCTCAACCATTCCCGTTAACTTCCATTTCTTAATTACATTATAAACTAAGGAAATGGTTTCCTGAACATATTGTCTTCTTATAGATTTCTCCTGCTTTGTGAACATGAATTATTTACATTTTCTGAGCACTAGACAGCTGCTTAGAGAAGTTAATGGCTGCTGATTGTTGGGACAGGGATCAAGGAGTCAGAGTATTGATAAAGCTTTGAAATATCACCTGGCCTTTCCTAATGATCATTATGAGCAAGTTATTGCCCTAGTAAGCTAATTAAAGTCTGCGAGATTGTTACCTCAGGTCTCTTAGGGTGCCCACTCTAAAATGGTAGAAAACAAATAATAAACAAATCTATTTGTCAACAATTTATTTTATAATGTCCATATCATATGATTATGATGCATAGTATTGTTATTACGTCTGCATTTTATTTTATGATAATGTCCGTATCCATATTATTCAATATTACATGACCATGTTATTACATTCATATTTTTCTTTATAATGTCAACATTTAAACATTATTTTGTCCATATTATCATGGTACATGGTACACAGATAAGAAAAGATCAGATAATCCTTTATTAGTCGCACAGTGGGGAAATTCAAAGTGTTGCAGTAGTAAATGGACAGTGTATGGACTGTAATAGAAGAAGGTATCAAAAGAGACACTTAGTAATTACTATAAACACTAGTAATGCAATATAAAAACTTAATTTAAAAACATGCAAGTTATCAAAAACTCTGAAGAATATATACAAGTAAATGCATTGATGCAATTTTGATTTCAGAGGGTAATCAACGGGATTAGCCCAAATTTGGTTCATGCATAACTGTTGTACATGGTATATTGCACAATGGTGAAATACAATATTATGTTGTCTTTATCACTTTGTCTATTTACGTTATTTTATTTCACTTTATTTTTAGAAAATCGGTATCGAGATATTACTGGTATCGTATCGAACAGTAACTGGGTGGTATTGCCCCTCCCCGCTCTGACCCGCCCCGCCTTGCTCTGCGGCTGTTCTAGAACTAAACTTCGCCTGTATGAATTCCTGCTTCTGTGTAATCTCAGAGCTAAAGATAAAGCTAAAGAGTTTCTCCGCACAGAAGAGGACTGTGACTGTGAGAGACAAAGACAAACAGTGTCTGAACAGTGTCATGTGTTCAGGGAGATATAACAGTGGGCGTGTCTCTGTGTGGTTCTAGGTACAGAAGAATGAGGAAGTGCTAGCTAACAACAAAAGGCTGACTAAACGTCCTCAACACCAAAGCAGACACAATCCTTCTGAGGTGAGCCTTTAAATACCTTTTAAACATGTTTTTGACTTATAATTCTCACTATTTCATGTTTGTTTATTACAAGAGTTGTTCTAAAGCATGTTTTGATGTATTTAAAACTACCACGTTGTTACAATGTCTGAATCTGTGTTTATATTATCAGTAAAGTCATTACAGAAAATTAACGTTAAGTGTCCTAAACGTTGTTGTGTAAATCCAGAGGAAACGTACTAATGTATATGTGTTAAAATAATCATGTTTTTAAGGACACTTCTATGATTGTACTTTTGTAAGGGAGGGAACATGAGATTATATGGAAATGTGGAAATGAAGTATTAAATACAGTTTTATGTGTAAAACATGCTCTTGTGCCGAGTCATCTCCATTCTCCAGCGCCTTCATTCAGGGTTGCCAGGTCCCGAAAAATTCTCAAAAAGCACAGTGTAGTCTAAGTCAGATAGTGCTGGTGTACTAGTCTAAAACCTTATTTTAATCTTACTTTGTCATTCATTTTCTTTTCTGTCTTTTTTTTAAACATGTAGTATTATTATTATTATTATTATTATTATTATTATTTATTATTATTATGATTAATAATAATAATAATAAATATAATGTGTTTTGTCATCATAATGACAACATACGTTTTTTTTACTTAAAACATGGTATCAATGACCTTCCTCAGCTCTAATCTATATTTTCAGACCTCATTCTAGTCACATATATAATATTAGGAAGTGTACACACAGCTGTTCACCACTGCCTGTTTTTTTACTCCTCGTGGCTTTAATGACCCAATTATACAATTAAAATTAAATTAGAAAATCTCATTATTTTCTGCTCTCTTACTAAAAGAGCTTTTTGGTTATTTCTTAAAAAAGATGGACGATACTAGAGCTCAACAATTTAAAAAAAATCTTATCTGCCATTTTTCAGACTAATATTGCGATTGTGATTTAAATTCTGATTAAGTTCTAAAGTTAAGATTATTTTTATTTTATTTTATAAAAAACGGACCAAAATATCCACTTCTGTCTGGCTTGAGGCTTGATCCCTGAATGTAATGTGCCAGGTTGCCAGTTAGTTGTGGTTGTGATGTCTCAAGACATTCGGTCTCTTCACAAATCACAGAATGCACCGCGCAACCGCCTACATCTGGTTCACCATTTTCTCTTGTTTATGTCTGTGCTGGCTACGCTACATACACTGTTTACAACTTTATTTGGTAAGTAATTACTTACGTGATATCTACTAGCTTTTGTAACTATATGCAGATAATATGTCTTTGGATATTAAACATCATATCTTGTGTTAACTTGTATTTTCAGTTTATGCAGTGGGTTTTTAGTGTAAACACGTTGTTGCAAGCTATCGTGTTACATGCTATCATTTCAATGTAGGCCAGTGTCGCAAGCAGCGTGATAGTGTAGCTTAGTATTGATAGCATGGTGAACCGGTGAACCGGATGTCGCCGGTTGAGCGGTGCATTCTGGGATTTGTGAAAGGGGCGAATGGAGGTTTGGTTCAGCTTATCTGCAGGAACTTCACAAAATTTGTCTTAGTTTAAAATTCTTCAATTAAAACAGTATTTTTAATAATGTACAATAAAAAGTGAAGTTCTTGCGATTTGAGGACTGCACTATTAAAATGATTAGTCTTTCACTCTTAGGCAAAGTCACTCATTTTCTTTTTGAACCGGTGCCAACAGATTCCAAGGCTGCTATCCAGGTTTTCAGTTTCAGTATCAGTACCAAGATTTTCAAAATTTTAATTTTCACAATGAAACCCAGTAAAAATGGACATCAAAAGGTATGATTTATGTCAAGTAAAGTCATAAGTCTGTCACATAATGTTATAGAACAATTAACAGTCCAATCCAACATCCTAGCATTCAAAAATTATTTCTCAGATTTTTTATTAAAACTTTATTTTAAAATTGTCCTGATGAAGAAGGTTGTTTTCTGTATAGAAACATCAGAAAGGAACAGAGAAACAGGGAGTCTAGTGAGTAGAGGATCGATATTTTCACATGAGGATACATTTGCATGATGAAACATCAGGATTGGAAGTATTGATATTTCAGGATCTGTCTGCCCATCCTTACTGAGCACACTATTTATTCAGGGATAGTGAACACACCCTTTCCTTCTCTCAACAGTAACTGAACAGATCACTTCAACTTCACCTGAAGAACATGGAGAACACAAGACAACGGCATGAGATGGAGGACAGCAATGGAGATCTTGTGGAACAAGGTAGGAGTTGACTCTTATGTGCTGGCATGATTTTAACCTCAAACTTTAGCTGTCAAATCTAATGCCAGCTCAGTTCAATGTAAATCATGTACGAGCTTGTTTGAGAACATGGTCTGAACATGACAGAAATAGACTTAATATCTTCTAGCGGTCGACCGATACAGGTTTCTCAGTGGTCATTGCCGATACCGATGTTTATATATTTTGCTGATATCACGTTGCTTTTTTTTCTCACATCTGACAAAATATAAATCTAAAATTTATAAAAAGGTTGGGTTTATCAGTCATGTTGTCATCCTTAATTCTGTAGCAGCAGACACTGATAAGGCTGCCTGCAGATTTGCCTGTAAAAGTGAAATTTTTTTTTGTTTTCTGGCCTCGTGCGCACAGTTTAACAATAATCCCGTGTTGATTATTACTGAACCATTCTGTAGAGCACATTTGAGTCACTGTATTTTATTGAAGAAGGTGTTGAACTTAACACAATGTGATTGTGCCATCTCTACCAATCGGTAGATATTGTAAGCTAACCACTTTAGTGCAACATTTTCTAGTCTGAATGCAAACCAGCTGTGCTTGGTAACCACAAGGAATAAACTGGATCAAATGCTGAAAAACCATTAGTGCTTATTATTTAATAATTTTTTGCACCCAGCCTTAATCTGACACACCTGAACCACTTAATGAAGGCTCTGAATATCAGAGTCAGGTGTGTTGGATCTGAACTCTTCAGAAGTTGCTACAACTTGGCTCTGTTGTGTGAAACTTCTTGTTTAACAGTTTTAAGTTCCTTTAAAAGTATGTACTGTACCCCAGTGTGGTATATTAGACAAAGAAACCACAGAACATTTATAAAGACACACCCACAGAAGATCTGAGCAGGTGCTTATACTGCCCCTTAGCCCAGGGCTAAACCCAACCAAACGATAGCAGAAACCAGTGAGAACAGGCTGAACTGACCAGGCTTCTCCTTAGTGTTCAGGCCCGTAGCCAGCTTCTGTTATGGGGGGGTGCTTTTTGGGGAAAGGCGAGGCCTGAAGGGCCGAAGCCAGTGAGGCCGGGGGCGGACCCCGGAAGCTGAAGCCTTTTTAGATAGTCTCAGGTGCATTTTGGGCATTGGAGAGGGGTAATTCTTCATTATATTCCATACAGGACTAACTCTAATTTAAAGACTTATAATATGACAAATGGCAATAATATACAACGTCAAACAAAATTTGTCCAAGTTTGATACATTTTAACGAGTAGCCTTATATTTTTCCCTTAATAATTCACATTCACACTGAGTTGATCATTTGAAGGGGTCCAAGTGAAATGCTCTGGTTGGGGCCCAAGGGGCACACCTCCAGGGAACAGAGAAAAATTAGCATTTTTGGAGGTGAAAAATGCTGATTTATTGGTTTTTGCCCATTTAGGTTCATCATAAGAACTTAAAGAAACATTTGAGATATTATAATTAGGTTTATTACGACTTTGTCTGTACAACATTGGTTAGGGTGGACCTTTTTTGGCTCTGTGGGGGGGCGAACGCACCCCACGCACCCCCCTTGGCTACGGGCCTGGTGTTCAGTGAGTTTTAAGCAGTGCTGGAAAAAGAAATCACTTGTGCACTTTAATACTTCAGAATGTGCTGCATCTCAGCTTCCTGTAGAGGGGGCTGTCACCTCATTATTGTGTAAACGCAGACCGAAGACTTAAATGTATATATTTAAGTCTCCATCATCGCCTTTTCCGGTTTGCTGTGTGACTTGGGTGGTCTCTGTAGAAAAGCAAACAAATAAATAAAACTTTTAGTACATTTACAAACATTGGATCAGCTAAAAATTCTAATATGTTATGAACTTCAATGCTTCTAATTTATTTAACCACATTTTTAAATACCTGAAATAGATTAGTTGTATATAAATAATGATAAAATTTTCTTCAATTTATTATTATTGTTTTTTAAATTTTATTTGTGGTGATCTAACATAGAAATAGCCTATGGTACTTTTGATTTTATTTTATTACTATTATTGTTTTTATTTTGTTTTATTTTATGTTATTTTGTTTATTATTGTGATAAATTATGTTAGAAAATGCCTTTCTGAGAATATTGTGGACATTGTTTCATTTTTGGATTTAGTGCAGTATGTGAAATACTCAAAATCACAGCAATCATGAAAATAAAAATAAAATTACTAGCTTTAAAACATTTCTATTTCTTAATCTAGAACTACAGGTGAATGCATTAAATATCCCAACATTAAATATTATGATATGGTGCATCGTAAAAATGTCTTTGCATTATTGTCCAGCCCTTGTGTACAGACACAGTGTAGCTGTTCACACAAATAGTTAACTGATCTTAAAGCACTTTAGATAAAACTAGAAAGTTTATTTTATAAACGGAGCAAAAACATTCAGTTACTGTTGTATCCTCCACAGTATTTAATTAGGATTTGTATGAAACCACCATTGCAGTGTAATTTGTTAGTTATCAAAGTCATACGGTTACCATGAAGTGTTAGAAACTCTGCCAATATTAAAATTTTAATTCATCACTGTTGTTAAAGAATATATTTCTTGTATTTAAGACACAAGGTTCAGTATCCTAAATGTAAATGTAAAATATCTATTTTCTTAAACAGTCCCTGTTTTTAACACTTGAAGTGTTGCTACAAAACATATTAAATGTTAAACAAATTAAATATCGGTTACATATTCTAAGAACACAATTAGACATTTAATGTTTAAATGTTTAAAAATAACATTTTAAATTAAAATACACAATACTGGTAGTGACTTGTTTTTACTCTGTGTACATTATAATAAGTAATATAATTTAAAATGCAACAAATGTGGTTATATTTAACGATTTGAGAATTTCTAAAATTTAATTTTTAATTCTTTTTACAGATATTGTTTTGCATTTGTTTTGTACATAAAATGAAGTTACTTTAAAGCACTGCTCAAGTATTTCTCCTGATGTGAAATGACTGAAAACTACACATATATAACCACTACACTGTATATTATTATTATTGTGTGTTATTATTATAAGCTAAAATAAGTCTGTTTCTCTGTGTGTGTGTGTGTGTGTAGATAGTGAGCTGAGGCTGGTTCTGCTGGGCTGGGCAGGCTCGGGGAAAAGCATTGTGGGGAACGCCATCCTGGGCTTCAAAGCATTCGAAACCCACCGCAGCTCAGACTCCGAGAGGCCAGTTACCGTGAAGTGCGAGAAGAAATGTGCGAACGTGGCCGGGAGAAAGGTCAGTACGCTCAACACCTTCTGCTGTTTAAAGTGTTAAAATCAATCACATCTGCTGTGCTGGTCTTGTGAGGAAATATGTGTTTTTGATTTTTATAGCTAACAAATCCAGTGAAATATTAATTAAGCACATATAATAAATTAATTTTACTTTTTTCTCTAATTTTTTATTTAGAACAAACTAAAAGAAAACTAATAGAAATGATTCAGAAATAGATTAAATAAGAGATTATTATTTTAAACACCAGTTACATTTTAGATTTGTTATTTCTGCATTTCTGAGATGTGTGTGTGTGTGTGCGCAAGCATCATGTTGTTACTGTTGGGGCAAAACCTTGTGTCTCATGATTTTTTTGTCTTTATTATTTGATAAAATTAAGAGTTACACACATTTTAATGCCCGTTTCGTGATGGAACAAATAATCCTTTAATAATGTTGTTGAGAAAGTGCATAAATTATATTTTATACATCATGAACAGCTGTGGATCTTTAGTAGTGTGTGTGTGTGTGTGTGTGTGTGTGTGTGTGTGTGTGTGTGTGAAACTTGTTTTCGTTTATATTTTCATGTATAATCTTTTGATTTACATTTTTCCTGAATATTAATGTTAATTCGCATCCATATGCATTCTGTTTCCATCATTTAATGAACTATTTTCTGTTTTTATCTGTAAAGTCATCATAAAACTAAAATATGTTGATAGTTTTTCATCCTGAACATGTTCAGTTATACATAATGATGTATATACATTCATATATGGCACAGTAATGTGTACAGTGATGTCCTGCTGCTTTCTTGGCAGGTGGATGTGGTGGACACTCCAGACTGGTTCTACACGGAGCGCCCCCCAGAGGAAGTGCACCGCCAGCTGTCTCTGTGTGAAGCCCTCTCAGCCCCGGGACCTCACGCCTTCCTGCTGTGCGTACCTGTGCACCGGCCGAACGAGCAGGACCTCCAGGCTGTGGACGCCTTAGAGAAGGTGTTCGGCTCCGGAGCGATCAGAAAACACACTGTCGTTCTCTTCACTCACACAGAACGTCTCTCAAAGGATCTTACTCTAGAGCAGCACCTCCAGACGGAGCGCAAAGACTTGCTGGAGCTGGTGGAGAAGTGTGGAGACCGCTATCACGTCCTTAAGCTCGAAGGAGAGGAGGAGGAGGAGGTGGAGGAGGAACGAAAGAGCGTGGAGGAGTTGTTGGACAAGGTGGAGGAGATGGTGAAAGAGAGCGGGGAGGAATTCTACACTTTCCTTCCACTCGTGCAGATGGATTCAGGATCGCGAGGGAGGGATGGGACAGAAGAGGATGAGAAGGAAGGCTTGTCTGGTGACACTGTGAGGAGGAGAATAGGACAGGAGGAAGAGGAGGAGGAGGAGGATGAAAGGTGCGAGGAGATGGCTGAGGGGAGTCCGGATGATTTGGGGTTGGTGGAAGGTGAAGACAGTGCATTATCTCCTCCCTCCCCTCCTCCTCCATTCCTGCGCTGGCTGTGGGATAGTATGGTTGGATGGGTGATGTGGGTGCCCAGCCTTTTGAGGGGCAGCACCTTACTTGGGTCTTTTGTGGGGTTGTTCGTTGGGGGGGTATTTGGGGGAGTTATGGGGGCTACCGTTGGATCTGTGGCCACTGAGGTGGGCAGAAGAAAACCCCATAAAACAAAGTCAAAGTGACATTAATACACTAAACATTTATTAAGTCCACCACAAATTGATAAAAGACATATTTTCAAGGCTGTTACTGCAAAACCCTTTTACCTGCTTCTTGGCTGCGTCACCCACATTTAATCTCAGAAAGTGCTTTGAAATGAACTGATGAGTTGGATCAGGTGTAGTAGGGGATCTATGCAGGACAGGGCTGTGGTTGTCAGTAATATACACTGATCCGCCATAACATATTTTTGGGTCGATCACATCTCTACATTGAGGCACCCTCCTAGTCCGCACCATTAGCAAATTGTTAACTCCTCTCTTCCTGCTTTACCTTTTTGATCGACTATTAGTTTTACTTTCACATTCTTCACTCATTGCTTTGAGTGTTAGTCTCCCTCTTCTTCAAACACACATCTGTTTACACACTCAATAGTTTCCATTTTATTGTATGTTTTCATTTATTTGTCAGAGAAGAGTGCTGTTCAGTGAAGAAGTAACAACTGGCTAGTTCATTTACAGACATCTTGACCTATATATTACTCAACAAATAGGACAAAAATGTATCTAAAAATGATTTTTTTAGCAAATAAATAATTGTATTTCAGAGAAAAAACAATTAAAATGATATAAAGTTTTTTTTACCTTTCTTTTACATTTTTTGTATTTTGACGAAAAGCCAAAGCCATCACCTCTCCAATGTCATTGGCCATCACATTGTTTCCTTGTGAACAGGGCCATATGCAAGTTTGGTAAATAAGACACTGACACTATGTCCAGAGGATCGCGAGTTCAAATCCCGGTAATGCTGTTCGCCATCGACAGCCGGGGCTCAAGAGAACATGCTTGGCTGTGCTCTCTCCCATCACTTTCACACTACAGTTGTCCGCTGGCTCAGGCGTTTACTGATTGGTCCGTCGGAGCTGGGGATGCTGCACTTTCCTCCGAGCGCGTTGGCTCCCCAGTGATGGTGTATCAGCGGTAGTTTGAAAAGAGGTGGTGGCTGCATCACACGCATTGGAGGAAGCTTGTGTTTGTCCTCACCCTCCTAGAGTCAGTGACAGTGCAAAGTGATGGGCAGAGCCCCTCGAGGATGTGATGGGTTAATGACCTAATGGCTGTTGGTCCTCCTCGTGCCACAATAGCTCTGATCCAAGACTGTAATATCCTGTAATATCTGACTTCAGGGCATGAACAGTAGATCATTTAAGTCCTGTAAGTTGTGAAGTGGAGTCACCACAGATTAGACTTGCTGTTGAAGAAAATTCTTCAGATGCTCATGATTAAGAGGCCAATTTTAGTAGGTACTGATCACTACTGCCTTACTGCTTCAGAGATGCTCCGACTAAGTGGTCTGGCCGTAATTATATGGACCTTGTCAAAGTAACTCTGCACACCCAGCACGTCTACAAGAACCGAGTGTTCTCTTAACATCCAATATATCCCAGACCATCACATTTTTACAATAATCAATTTTTCTCTACATCTGTGAGTGGTATTAATGTTGTGGCTGATCTGTGTATCTGGGTTGTTTAAGATGAAGATTAGATTTATTGGCACCTTAAGCTTTGCAGTTGGACGTATTAGAGTAGGTTTCAAGCTTTGGCTGCGTGTTGCCTCTATTGTGGTAAATTACTCCCAGACGCAGTCATGAGAATAAGTGTTTTAAAGGCTCGACGGCTAAGATAGGATAACAAAACTTACTGCTGCAATAGCGATTACTTCATTACTGCGCCTCCAGCAGTGCTGATGTCAAGTGTTCTATCAGTTATACTACATCAGACTACTCAACTACTGTTTACACAAACAGGTCTGTTTGTTTATTTATATGATTGTAAAGCTGCTTAGTCTTTGCCAAAGCAAAAAACTATTTTTTGGACATTATAAATTGGACCAAAGCAGAAAGATTGAGGACAGTGTTGAAGACTTATTGCCTTTATACAGTTGAGTGCATATTTCTGGTTAGACTTAAAATTTTATTGATTAACATACCAGTGTATATAAAGGTTTGGACACGTCTGGTCAAATGACACATTTAGGCTTTTATTTTCTATGTGAAAGTAACGAGGTACTTCATAATAAAAAAAAATAGTTTATATTAATTTTCTGGATTGAAAAAAAAAGAAAACATTCAGTATTGAATGTGCCAGAAATGTCTTCATTAGCCACATTTTACATGTTATGTTTTTTTTTTTTTTTTTTTACTTATTTACACTTGGGACAAAAAAAATTCAAAGCCAAGGGTGTACAAACTTTTGCTCTCAACTCTTATCTTCTGCATAGAACAATTTAATACACGCTTAGTCTTTATTTACTGAATTTTACTTTTTGGAATAAAAATGTGTTTTCATTTTATTTTTATTTATTTTTTTTCTCTCCAATGTGTAAAATTCAGGAAATAGAATCTAGGCATTAAAATGTCCATAAAATAAAATGTCCATTTGTTCCCTGTAGAGTGCACTCCTGGCGAAATAACATATTTAGCTTATTTTTAAATGAAAGTAAATAAAGACAGATGTTCTCTACAATAAATATGGGGAAAAAAATTCTGCACAATGTAGTGTGCAGCTCTATTTATTTTAATGTAAAACTGCAAAAATAAAAACGCTCAATCTGTAATGTGCCACAATTTTTGCACAGAGGATATTTTACATTTGTATTATTTGTTTCAACATGTTAACAGAGACAAAGTTTGCATTAAAATGTGTAGATCGGTGTAGAAGATGGTTCAGTTATTTACACTTATTTACACTTTTTGCACAAGACTATATTTGTTACTTATTTTAACTTTGAAAACCAACCAACTGACCAAGGAAATGACCAAGCTAAGCATTAGTAAATTAATTTTTGGTGACTATTGTTGGCACGGCATATTATAGAAAGATTACCACCCCTTTTAATAACGTATGCCACGCGTTAGACACACTGTTACATTTGCTTGCACGTTCCTCGTGTTTTCACCAGCCAAGTAATGCACTTTTATACAAGCAAGGCCAAATGAATTCAGATAAAATAAACTCTGTCATGCTGGTTCACTGTATCTGCTGTAGGTTCATATGGGTTGTGTTATAATTGGAAATAACTGCTTGTGGAGTCTGTTACCAATTGCATCTAACAGTGGGGTACGTTCAACAGTACAGATGTATTTCACTTGCATTTTTTGACATATTTGTCAGTGTTCTGAGGACCAGGAGATGGATTTGCACTTTTTTTCTGGTTGCTGCATGAAAAAAATCTAAATAAACCAAAAGAGTAACTAATGAGTTTCTTTCTCATTCATTTCCTCTTTTTCAGTGACATCATTGTAGACAGTGGATCAGGAAAATATTAAATAAATAAATATTCCAAAAGTCAAATATGCATGTGGGCTAGATTATATGACAAAAGAGTTTTTATAAGCTGGAACATTTTAATCTTGTAAGAATTTAATACAGCATTTCACATCTCGAGCTGCAATAAATTCAGCTAACAATTCACTGAAACTAAAACATTTTAATGACTGTTTGT
>BRDA01004162.1:53776-64178 GCA_036984385.1 Crenuchus spilurus | reverse complement strand
TGTTCAGCTGTTATATCTGACAAAGGTGCTGCTTTGTGTCCAAAGTTTAGACACATTTTGGTCTTTAAACTGATTCACTGAGTTCTTATTTAACTTGTGCTGTCATTTCAGACTCGGTGAGACTTTAAACTCAATCATTTTGTATACAAAACTGGAAAAATTGGGGTGTTCTAAAACTTTGACCTGTTATGTATTTGAACAGAGTATGTTTTTATAAAATTTTGAAGTGATTTTAAACACCTTGTTGCTGTGCAAGATCTTAAGTAAATAATGATCATTTCTAATCTCTCTCACTCAGGATGTGAGGCTCTTACAGAGTGGGAGTACCTCCCACCTGTGGGGCCACGGCCTACTAAAGGATTTGTGGGTCTTAAGAATGCAGGAGCGACGTGTTATATGAACTCTGTTATCCAGCAGTTGTATATGATTCCTCCAATTCGAAACGGCATTCTGGCCATTGAGGGCACTGGCAGTGATGTGGATGATGACATGTCGGGAGACGAAAAGCAGGATAGTGAGGTAAACATGGAGAATAACCAGTTATCAGTTATGAGAAAATGCATTTTAGAGGTATATATTGTGGCTTAAAGATGATACAATTGGCTGTTCAGAAACTGAAATTTCAGACATTATTACTTTATATCCAAACATAATGTATTGTGCTGCAGAGTAATGTGGACCCCAGGGATGAAGTGTTCAGTTATCACCACCAGTTTGATGACAAGCCTTCTCTCAATAAGGCTGAGGACCGCAAGGAGTACAATATTGGAGTGCTACGCCATTTGCAGGTCATCTTTGGACATCTTGCTGCATCCCGACTGCAGTACTATGTTCCTAGAGGCTTCTGGAAACAGTTCAGGTATTGTCACCAGCTTAACGTCTTTTTTGTAGCATAGGGAATACCTTCATTTCTTCTTGACTTAGTACTGCATTATGATGTGGTATTTTGATATATTTAAGCAAAGGTCTTGGTTGCTTAGTTTCCCATAATGACATGGTTTACAGGTTATGGGGGGAGCCAGTCAATCTAAGGGAACAGCATGATGCCCTGGAGTTTTTTAACTCTCTGGTGGACAGCCTGGATGAAGCATTGAAGGCTCTTGGCCATCCAAGCATGCTCAGCAGAGTTCTGGGTGGCTCATTTGCTGACCAGAAGATCTGCCAGGGTTGTCCCCACAGGTACGGGACACCTGTTTATGATCCGCTTTCCTCTCTGTTTAGTTTTCTTCTGAGGGTGTTAAACTGAAACCTTATTCATTTTTTAGATATGAGTGTGAGGAGTCCTTCACCACATTGAATGTAGACATCAGGAACCATCAAAATCTCCTAGACTCCATGGAACAGTATGTCAAAGGGGACTTGCTGGAAGGAGCCAATGCTTATCACTGTGAAAAGTGCAACAAGAAGGTACTAAAAGACAAGCCACATTGTATTTTTGAATACACAGTGATGTTTTAACGGTTGTGCACATTTTACAAATTTGTTCTTTATTGTCTGTTACCATTTAAAGGTTGATACTGTGAAACGCCTCCTGATTAAGAAGCTCCCTCCAGTACTGGCTATCCAGCTCAAACGTTTTGACTATGACTGGGAACGCGAGTGTGCCATAAAGTTCAATGACTACTTTGAGTTCCCCCGTGAGCTGGATATGGAGCCATATACAGTGGCAGGTGTTGCCAAGCTGGAGGGAGGTGAGCTGTCTCCAGAGAGTCAAGTCATCCATCAAAACCCACCATTAGACTCTGAGTCAGGCGGAAGCTCTCGTTATCGGCTTGTGGGTGTACTGGTGCACTCGGGTCAAGCAAGTGGCGGACACTACTATTCTTACATTGTGCAGCGGCATGGCAATGGAAGTGATGGCCAGCGGGATCGATGGTATAAGTTTGATGATGGGGACGTCACAGAGTGCAAGATGGATGATGATGAGGAGATGAAGAACCAGTGCTTTGGAGGAGAGTACATGGGTGAAGTGTTTGATCACATGATGAAGCGAATGTCGTATCGGCGACAGAAGCGCTGGTGGAATGCTTACATCCTTTTCTATGAGCGCATGGACACAGCAGGGGGTGACAGCGAGCTGTTAAAGTACATAGCTGAGTTAACGCTCACACCCAAGCCCAACCAGCTCAAAATGCCCTCAGCCATTGAGTGCAGCGTGCGCAAGCAGAATGTGCAGTTTATGCATAGCAGGATGCAGTACAGCCTAGAGTACTTCCAGTTCATCAAAAAATTGCTCACCTGCAATAGTGTGTATCTGAACCCTCCTCCAGGTATGAATTGGGAAAACCTCCATTTTGTTATCAAGTAGTATGCAGTATTAATATTTACTCTCATGAATACAGAATCATGTTCAGCACGTGTGCTTCTACATGTAATGTTTATTATTGGATTGTACTTCCTGTGCATAAAGAACTGTTGTTGTTGTTGTTTTCTCTTTGCTTTAACAAGGTCAAGATCACCTACTACCTGAAGCTGAAGAAATTGCAATGATAAGTATTCAGCTTGCTGCTAGATTCCTGTTCAGTACAGGATTCCACACAAAGAAAGTAGTTCGAGGTCCTGCTAGTGACTGGTGAGTGTGTGCACTTATCTGAAATAGTATTGCTGACTTTATTCATCATCACTGAGAATTATTTTGATTAATTGAATTTAAAACAACTGATTTCCCATTCATTTTAGGTATGATGCCCTCTGCATCTTACTGCGTCACAGTAAGAATGTCCGCAGCTGGTTTGCACACAACGTCCTCTTTGCCTTCTCTACCCGGTTCTCAGAGTATTTATTGGAATGCCCAAGTGCTGAGGTCCGGGGAGCTTTCTCTAAGCTTATAGTCTTCATTGCACACTTTTCACTGCAGGATGGACCCTGCCCCCCACCTGTCACATCACCAGGATCCTCCACGCAGGTGAGTGTGAAGGCTGGAGAAAGAGATATATATATATATATATATATATATATATATATATATATATATATATATATATATATATATATAGACCCATTCCAAAAAATTAGAATATCATAGAATAGTTGATTAATTTCCATAATTCCATTCAAAACGTTAAACTGAGGGTGAGTAGTAGGAGAGTTGGAATGAGCATCACATGCTTGAAACAAAGTTATTTACCCTCAATTTTGAAAAGGTGCCAAAAATTTTGTCTGGCCCATTTTTGGAGTTGTGTGTGAAATGATGTCAAATTTGCATTTTTTTCTTCTGTTTTTTGTGTTGTTCCAATACACACAAAGGAAATAAACATGTGTATAACCAAACATGTGTAATTGCAATAATTTTCTGGGAGAAATACTTCATTTTCTGGAAATAATTCAGGGGTGCCAACACTGTCGGCCATGACTGTATCAATGGAAAGTCTAGTGGAAGGACAAAATGTGGCAGGAGACGATGCACCAGCAAAAGAGATGACCGTGGGTCAAGCCACTTCTGAACCTGAGCCAACGTAGGAAGTGTCTCAACTGGGCCAAGGAGAAGAAGGGCTGGACCATTGGCCAGTGGTCCAAGTCCTCTTTTCCGATGAAAGTAAAGTGTGCCTTTCATTCGGGAATCAAGGTCCAAGGGTTTGGAGGAAGACAGGTGAGGAACAGAACCCAAACTGCTTGAGGTCCACTGTGAGAAATCCACAGTCAGTCATGATTTGGGGTGCAATGTCTGGTGCAGATGTTGGTAAACTCTGCTTTCTTAAATCCAAGGTCACCACAACAGTCTACCAGAATGTTTTAGAGGACTTAATAATTCCTTCTGCTGAGGATCTGTATGGAGATGCAGATTTCATCTTCCAGCAGGACCTGGCCCCTGCCCATGCCGCCAGAAGCACCAAAGCCTGGTTTGATGCCCATGCCATCACAGTGCTTGACTGGCTAGCCAACTCACTGGACCTAAACCCCATTGAGAATCTATGGGGTATTCTCAAGAGGAAAATGAGGGCCACCAGACCCAACAACAAAGAAAAGCTGACGGCAAGCATCAAGGAAATCTGGGCTTCCATAACTCCCAGGCAATGCCACAGGCCTCAGTGCCATGTTGCACCCAACCAAGTATTGAAGACTGACACATCGTTTTGAAAGTACCATATTTTGATTGATTTGATGTGATGTGAGAATTTTTTTTCTGCAAAAACTGAACCAAACTGAAGCAATTTAATGACACCTGGGGAAACCTGTGCAGGTGCTTTGAGTTTAGTAGATGATTAGTGTGTCACACTCAGTTTAAAACGTTCATGCCCTAATTTAATAAATTCTAATTTTTTTTAATTCTGTTTTCGTGGGTTTTATGAGCTGGAAGAACAAATTATGTGAAAATAAAGAAATAAGTACTTGAAATTGTTTAAATTGTGGACCCTGAATCTATAATCTATGAAAGTTTAAGTTTTTGAATGGAATTCTGGAAATTAATCAACTTTTCCATGATATTTTAAATTTTTGGAATGGGTCTGTATACAGGCCTGGACAATAATTCGATATCTATTTATCGCGATAAGAAATGTTTCAATAATGGTGATATAGTTTATATATATACTACTCACAAAAGTCGAGAGATATTTGGCTTTTGAGTGAAATTAATGTAAAATATAAAAAGTTCAGGCTACAGTGATATTATATCACGTAAGTAGGGCATTTTAAGGAGAAGCATGCAGTGGTGATTTACTCTCAAACTATTTACTGAAACAAAAGCCAACAGCCGTAGGGGATAAACCCCAAAAAACAATGTCTATGTATTTATGTGCATGTGTGTGTATATATATAATTTTATAACAAGGTATGAAATGGTAACCTCATGTGCAGATACCTAAAATAGTTTCAGAAATTATGTATTATTGATTTTTTTTTTCTTTTCTCCCCTAACTTGTTTTTACATGTTCATGGCTGCAGACTTGTGACAATCTAACCTTGAGTGATCACCTGTTGCGTGCGGTGCTTAACCTGCTAAGGAGAGAGGTGTCTGAGCATGGACGTCACCTTCAGCAGTACTTCAACCTCTTTGTCATGTATGCCAACCTGGGTAAGCATTTAAGAACTTCACTAAGTTTGGCACACAGTTCTTTGCAGACATTGTGTGAACATGTCAGTCAGGAAAGCAAGAACAATTTGAGCAATGAAGAGAAAACTTAAGTTTTAAAAAAGATAATTTGGCATTTTCACTATTTTTCTTAACAATGGTCAAAGGAGCTTATACTCATTTTTTGGGAAGGGTGGCTTTCAGTGTAAAGATCTTAATATTATCTCCATGTAATTTTGGAGTGTTGTAGGGCTGAAACGATTATTCAAGTAACTTGAAATATGTTGATTACAAAAAATGTTTGAGGCAAAGTCTGTCTGTCTGACCATCTGTCTGTCCCTCTCTCTCATACTTTGCACAAAGACAAACATTCTACTCTTCTTACCTCATGGATACAAAACTATACTGTTTAAGTTGGAGTATTAGTAATATTTGAATTTTATATATATATATATATATATATATATACACACACACATAGTCATGGCCGAAATTGTTGGCACCCCTGTATTTTTCCCAGAAAATTATTGCAATTACACATGTTTTGTTATACACATGTTTATTTCCTTTGTGTGTATTGGAACAACACAAAAAACTGAGGAAAAAAGGCAAATTTGACATAATTTCACACACAACTCCAAAAATGGGCCGGACAAAATTATTGGCACCTTTTCAAAATTGAGGGTAAATAACTTTGTTTCAAGCATGTGATGCTCATTCAAACTCACCTGTGATAAGTAACAGGTGTGGGCAATTTAAAAATCACACCTGAAACCAGATAAAAAGGAGAGAAGTTGACTCAATCTTTGATTGTGTGTGCCACACTAAGCATGGAGAACAGAAAGAGGAGAAGAGAACTGTCTGAGGAATTGAGAACTAAAATTGTGGAAAAATATCAACAATCTCAAGGTTACAAGTCCATTTCCAGAGATCTTAATGTTCCTTTGTCCACGGTGCGCAACATAATCAAGAAGTTTACAACCCATGGCACTTTAGCTAATCGCCCTGGATGTGGACGGAGGAGAAAAATTGATAAAAGGTTGCAACGCAGGATAGTCCGGATGGTGGATAAGCAGCCCCAATCAAGTTCCAAAGAAATTTAAGCTGTCCTGCAGGCGCAGGGTGCATCAGTGTCAGCTCAAACTATCCGTCGACATTTGAATGAAATGCAACGCTAGGGCAGGAGACCCAGGAGGACACAGAGACATAAAAAAGCTAGACTGCAGTTTGCCAAAATGTATGTAAGTAAGCCAAAATCCTTCTGGGAAAACATGTTGTGGACAGATGAGACAAAGATAGAGCTTTTTGGTAAAGCACATCAGTCTACTGTTTACCGAAAATGGAATGAGGCCTACAAAGAAAAGAACACAGTACCTACAGTCGAATATGATGGAGGTTCAAATATGTTTTGGGGTTGTTTTGCTGGCTCTGGAAGCAGGACAATGACCCAAAACCTACTTCAAAAAGCACCCAGAAATGGATGGAAACAAAGCGCTGGAGAGTTCTAAAGTGGCCAGCAATGAGTTCGGATCTAAATCCTATTGAACATCTGTGAAGAGATCTTAAAATCGCTGTTGGGAGAAGGCACCCTTCAAATATGAGAGACTTGGAGCAGTTTGCAAAAGAAGAGTGGTCCAAAATTCCAGTTGAGAGGTGTAAGAAGCTTGTTGATGGTTATAGGATTTTCTGGAAAAAATTCAGGGGTGCCAACACTTTCAGCCATGACTGTGTATGTATGTATGTGTGTGTGTGTGTGTGTGTGTGTGTGTGTGTGTGTGTGTGTGTGTGTGTGTGTGTGTGTATATATATATTATGCTATTTTGTACCTTTTTATAGTTAATTTATTATTTACTCGCAGATTCGCTATCGCAGGGGTGCACCACATTTTTCTTTTTTTATTAAGATAAAATTAAGGATAAATAGGCTAACTTATGTTTGTGAAGTTGTATTTTATAGTTTCTTTTCATGTACATCATAACATTTTCACAGAAATGTTGATGAAATTAATTTAATTCTGGAACCAGTGAACCAAAAGTTTTAAGCTTTGATCTAATCTTAATCTTGATCTTAATTTAATCTTGATCTAAGTGCTGAGTTTGAATAAAAAAACGTGAAGAATAACAGGCAGTTACTTGCTCATTTTAAGAGGCCTTTCATGTTGCATAACACACTACTGATATAGTTGTTTAAAAACACAAAATGTATGATTTATCAGATTACTTGATTAATCGATGAAAACATTGACAGAATGGATTTCAAAAATATTACACTGTTTGAAGCCCTTCAGTGTTATAGAGTCTGTATGTTTGGAATACCATGAATGCCTAAAATGTAATATTTTGGGGGGGGAATTGGGCTATAGGTTTGGCAGAGAAGACACAGCTTTTGAAGTTGAGCGTGCCAGCTACATTCATGCTGGTGGCACTGGATGAGGGTCCTGGCCCCCCCATTAAGTACCAGTATGCAGAGCTAGGCAAGCTTTACTCAGTAGTGTCTCAACTGGTGCGATGTTGTGATGTATCATCACGTATGCAGTCCTCAATTAATGGTGAGTGGTTTATCTGTTACAGGCATGTTTAATTTAACCTAAACAAAATATGCTGTGCACTCAAATGTTGGTGCCCTGAAATCTTCAAGAAAATAACTCTCTTCAGGCATAGGTTAGAAATAAACAAAAAACATTCAGCTGAAAACTGTTGGACAGTCTCACAATTTTTCATTTTCTGTCCTTTAGGTAATCCAGCTCTTCCAAACCCATATGGTGACTCCAACCTCACTGCACCCATTATGCCACTGCAGCAGATGGTGGCAGAGATACTTTTTGTGCGCACCAGCTATGTGAAGAAGATCATTGAAGACTGCAGTAACTCTGAAGAAACAGTCAAACTGCTGCGTTTCTGCTGCTGGGAGAATCCTCAGTTTTCCTCCACAGTTTTGAGTGAACTACTCTGGCAGGTCTGTCAGCCACTTACATTTTAACAACTAGTCAGGACCCTCTGTCGAGCTTTTTAAACATTATTTTATTACAATAGGAGCTAAGTTTTATTGCTTTTGTGGTGTTAGGTGGCATACTCCTATACTTACGAGTTGAGGCCTTACCTGGACCTGCTACTCCAGATCCTGCTGATTGAGGACTCATGGCAGACGCACAGGTGAGCTTCCTATGTGCACTCAAGGCTGGATGGCTCAGTGGTAGATCCTACCAAACTTGAGATGTGTGTTATGATATACACCTACAGGACCAGATAAAAATGTGCCCCTAGATTTATGATGACATTAAGAGTAAATAGTGTCCAGGTGGCATGTTTCCTCATTCATAAGCTATAATTACTGGTGTGTTGTACTGTTTTTGTGATGCCATGCCTCCGTTCATAGCAGAACACTGTCCTGCAAAACATACCAGTCTGATGGTAAATTTTCCTGTGAGAAGTTGATGAGCCGCCTTTTTTTAGAAGAAGTAAAAAAGGAAAATAAATTTATGGAGCTCTTTCACTCTCATTCTGTCTTTTATTACATTACATTCTCACATGTTTGAACATTGTTTAATATTACTTAACAACATTATTGCCTTTGTTCACTTACGCATTCTTACCCAGAAATATACCAAAATATTGCTTCATAGACACACTACAAATGTTATTCAAGTTGAAATCTTTACAGTTACAATATAAAGTTACAATTTTACAGTTTCATTTGACTTACATTTACGATACTTAAAACTTACATTTACAATACCTGTTTTACGTTTACGCTTAAGCTGAGCCTGTTTTGACACCATAGTATGAACCCAAGGTATTTCCTGTTTTGTCTAGTCAAATTATTTGTATTTGTTAATATGCATCCACTCTTGCATTTCAGTCCTGCAAAACATTTCAAAAAATGTTTGGACAGTAAAGATAAAATTTATAATGTTGCCATTCCTTCTCACAACATTTAAAGTACTTTTGTTCTCTGAGGACGCAACGCAATTAAGTGCTTCATGTGTTATGCCGTCCCATTGTTTCTGCATTCACATCTTAGGGTGTGTAACAGTACAAGGTTGTCATTGCATTTTTAGCTTCAAAATTCTCCACAGCATGTGGTTTTGCATTGTTGTGTAGAAACATGCATGGGTGTCCTGGAAAAGATGCTTAAAGGCAGCATATGTTGCTCTACAATCTCAATGTACTTTTCTGCATTAATTCATCTGATGCACTTACTGATAATAACAGTCTGTATGGTCCTTTTAGTTCCTTGAATCATTTAATAATATGCACTGTAGACAAAATTCAAATTAATTTATATTTATTAATAAATATTTCCCAACTTTTCTTATGGTGCTGTTGACAAACTGGAGATCATCTTGCCATCTTTACTCCTCAAAAACTCAAAACCTTTCTTAGACCAAATCATGATTACAGTCACCTATTTGACATCACATTTTTTTTTACCTCATTACTAGCCAAATTGCTCCCATCACACTGTTTTTGGAATGTGTTGCAGGCCTGAAATGTAGGAATACATACATATATACAGTCATGGCTGAAAGTGTTGGCACCCCTGAACTTTTTCCAGAAAATGAAGTATTTATTTCCTTTGTGTGTATTGGAACAACACAAAAAACAGAGGAAAAAAAGGCAAATTTTATGTAATTTCACACAAAACTCCAAAAATGGGCCGGACAAAATTATTAGCATCCTCAACTTAATATTTGGTTGCATACCCTTTGGAAAAAATAACTGAAATCAGTCGCTTCCTATAACCATCAACAAGCTTCTTACACCTCTCAACTGGAATTTTGGACCACTCTTCTTTTGCAAACTGCTCCAAGTCTCTCATATTTGAAGGGTGCCTTCAATGGAATTTAGATCCGGACTCATTGCTGGCCACTTTAGAACTCTCCACTTTGTTTCCATCCATTTCTGGGTGCTTTTTGAAGTATGTTTGTGGTCATTGTCCTGCTGGAAGACCCATGACCTAGGACGCAAACCCAGCTTTCTGACACTGGGCTCTACATTGCGACCCAAAATCCTTTGGTAATCTTCAGATTTCATGATGCCTTGCACACAGTCAAGGCACCTAGTTCCAGAGGTAGCAAAACAACCCCAAAACATCTTTGAACCTCCACCATATTTGACTGTAGGTACTGTGTTCTTTTCTTTGTAGGCCTCATTCCATTTTCGGTAAACAGTAGACTGATGTGCTATACCAAAAAGTCTTGATATACCAAAATCTTGGTCTCATCTGTCCACAACATGTTTTCCCAGAAGGATTTTGGCTTACTTACATACATTTTGGCAAACTGCAGTCTAGCTTTTTTATGTCTCTGTGTCAGCAGTGGGGTCCTCCTGGGTCTCCTGCCATAGTGTTTCATTCAATCGACTATCGACGGATAGTTTGAGCTGACACTGA
>BRDA01004162.1:28903-49639 GCA_036984385.1 Crenuchus spilurus | reverse complement strand
TTTTGTGATACACTGTACAAAAAGTACCTATATGGCAAGTGGACAAGGAGGTGGACATATAATTTTGATATGACTGTGTCTGTATTTTGTAAACTGAATGTTAGTTCGTTTTTAATTTATTTTACCTCTATTTTATATTTGATGCGTATCATGATGCTCAGTGACTAATTTCCATATGATTGGTAGGAGCCTGATGATCAAGAAGCTCCTGATGATCATGATTCCTCTCCTCCCGAGGACACGGCTCTCTACCCCCATTCACCTGGGACACAGTATCAGCAGGTAACCGAACACATGCACACTCATTCACTCATGCACACAGCATTTATCTGCAAATAGTTCATACATCTTAAGTAGTTTTATTGTCCATGTTATTTTGTACAATATATTTTGCCTTTCATTACCATGTTAACAAGACAGTTAAAGGCAGTGAAATAGTGTAGTTTTTCTATACGGTCCAATGTATACAGTACACTATTACTGTCCTCGCGTCTTTTTACATTTTAATGTAATGTAATTTATTTTTTGCCAAGTGATTTGCACAGAACAGAATCTGACCTCCACATTTAATCCATCTTGGCAGTAGGGCTGCCACGATTAGTCGACTAGTCACGATTATGTCGATTATTAAAACAGTCGACAACTAATTTAATAGTCGATGCGTTGTTTTTATTTTTGTTTTTACTTTCTTTTTCTCTCCAAACTGCTGCGTACTCACCTTTTACTGCTGCGTCTTCCTTTCTGTCCTTGACGCACATGCGCAGTAGTGATAACCGGGGTAGCCCGTGGATGACGTCACAGGACGTTATATACAGACGGAGCTCAAAAGAGTACCTGCGACGGCGCTCAAAAGAGTGGGCCAAGATCATTTTAAGAAAATGAAAGAGAAACGTGTGCAATGCAATATCTGCAAGGCAAAATGTGCCTTCCACGGCAGCACAACTGCGATGCACGAGCACATGAAAAGGAAGCTGTTGTGCCTGATTGTGACAATGATGAAGAGGGACCGTTATCTCAGTAAGCTAAATTGCTAGTTAGCTGCTAAACAGAGCGTAAAAAGAGAGTTAACTTGCTGCTTACTCATATTTATAGCTGTAAAAGTGAACATTAGTGATGACGATTTGATTCATCAGCCTTAGAACACATTCATGTGTTTTCTGTAACGTTATAACAGTAATGTGTTTGAATAGCAATGCTCATGTTTTCTAATGTTATGTTTCAGTGCTATGTTTACACTTTATGCTAAACAGTTAAATAATTGTTTGTTGCAACAAGCTGCATATTTCATTAAAGGTTTAATGAACTATGATCTTAATTGTTTTTATTTTTAGTTAGCATATAGCTGAAATCTAATGACGGTTATATAATAACAACTGCATTCTAGTGCAATAAGATGTATGTTTTATATTCAATTAATGTAGGATCTGATTAGTCGACTAATCGCAAAAATAATCGGTGATTTGTCGACTATAAAAAAAATAATCGTTTGTGGCAGCCCTACTTGGCAGTGAAACACACGCACTAGTGAACACACTAGGCTGTGAGAACATGTGCCTGAAGTGGTGGGGAGCAGTTGGGGGTTAGATGCCTTGCTTAAGTGCTGTTCAGTCATGACCTGCCCAGGGATCAAACCAGTGACCTTCCAGTCACAAGACCACATCCCTGATTACCAGACCACGATTTTTACCACATTAAAACATCAACATTGTGTAAACCTCTCATCATGAGTGGATCATTACAATTTCAAACCTTTATAGTTTTCTCATTTCATTAATGCACACATTATGATAGTATGTTGATTTGTCATTGTATATGTGGCATTTCTCTTAAATGTGTTACTTTCTTACATTGTATCCTTTGTATCTCTCCTATTTTTGAAATCTCTACGTCTGCATAGCCGAACAACCACCCCCATGGGCAGCCTTACACAGGCCCAGCTGCCCAACACATGAACAATCCTCAGCGTCCTCCTCAGAGGCCTCAGGAGAGCTGGGAGGGCACAGAAGAGGTACCCCCTGTACAGACAAAAGAGTAATCCACTGTTCCACGCCTTGTTTCTCAAGCCTGTCCTGATTTCCTCTGACTGACGGTTGTGTTGGGGCATGCCCAGGCCTTACAAGCACCTGCCACCATTTCTCCAGGACAGAACAGCATTCAAATGTCCTCTTACACCTCCTCTACACAACTCATCTGATTTGACCTGTCCTGCTCAGCTGTACTTTTTCCCCATCATACCTAACTTCTACCTGTTTGTTTCCCAGGATTCAGTTGGTTGAGTGTGATGAAACTAGAGGATTTGAGTCTCAACACTGACTGCCCTGCTGAGCTCAGTGCACAAACGCACACTTTTATACACACACACACACACACACACACACACACACATATATGCTGCATATGTACAGCACTTTCTGTAAAGGATTGTTTATGGGGTGAATATGTTCCGGAATGGGAATGGTGTACATAGTGTGCATACATTTGGACTGTTAAGAAACCACCAACTGTAAGAGAAACTGCCAAATTATCTGTTGGTGTCCAAGACTTCATCTTCAAGATCCTCAAACATTTGGATTACAAAATGTTAACAATAAAGGGTGCAGGACTTGGTCTGAGCCTCTAAACTTGTTAGAAGTTGGGGATGAGGCTGTCTTTTAATACCAGAGATGGTATAAAGATTGACTCTGTTGGGTCTTAGTGGATACTGTGGTGTGACTGCACCAAGACTAATAAAATCTAATTTCCTTCATTGACTCTTTGCAGAGTCTTTGGTTGGACTTGGTGTTAATATGAGTGTTTTGAATTTGTGTGGCTCTAAAAGCACTTCTCTGCATTTTAACCCATCTTTTTCATGTCTCTGAGGTAACTACCTGGATTGGAGTTTGAAGTCGCCAGTGGGGGGTTTGGTTTTTACTACTGCTGCTGTTGTGCTATTTCAGCCTCTGCTTTTTCCACTGCCTCCACCTCTAACATAAGCCTCATTAACATCTGTTGTGAGGTGAAAAGGCTGCTATGCACTCTGCAGTCCTCATATTTGTCTTTTGCTTCAGCAAGTGAGTAGTTAGACTAATGGTCACCCCCTGAAAAGGGTAGCACTTGGGCAGTTAGATAAAATGAAAGCAGCCTTCAGCTTGGTTTACCAATGTTTAACTCAGCCCCTAAGATATGTACCACTTCTCCAGTCACTGTACAGTCAAAATGCAGCCACCCACCTGCAAGGAGATTTTGTCAGGGTTGGAGAGTTTGTTCAAGTGTGATTTGTGGCTAGCATTCTGCAGGATTTGTCATTGTCGGAACATACTGTACAACATTTATTTCATGAATGTGTGGGGTTTTTTATGCTTTTGTCTGAAATACCAAAAAAAAAAAAACTTGCAAAAGATGAATCAAGCCCACAATATTATATATAGCTGTTTTGTTTTATAGAGATTATTTTGTTTAATTTGCAAAGAAAGTGTTTGATTTAAAAGTTAAAAAAATATTTTTTACAAGGAGATATTTACTGTACAGAAAAGTTGCCCTCCTTGTTTTTTCCCTTTATTTGTTTTTTATTTTATTTAAATTTTTTTTTTTTTTTTTTTTTTTTTTTTTTTTTTTTTTTTTTTTTTTGGAAAGACTCTTCATTTGGTGGTGCCATGAGGTTGATTCTGGAGCTATTGTAGCCATGCAAGGTTTTCACTTGAAGGTTTCTTTCTCTGCACAGATATACAATAACAAACTCCTTGCTCTACAAGTAAAATAAAGTAAAATGTAAATGCAGTGCAAACTTTATTAGCTTTCTAATGTTTCATTTGTGGTACATTTTGTAAATATCTAATGCACGTGAAAAAAAAAAGCGTAAATAAGGCAATGTCTTATGGTTGTGAAAGTCATCTCCTGGTGGATTTTTCCTCAATAGACTGCATCACATTGTCCAGAGTGCTATGGAAAATACAAGGAATTGCTGGAGGCTGCCCTGAACCGTCTGCCAAAACTAAACCAGTGGCCTATAGACTTGCTGTTACAGCCTGACGTGCAACTACAAAATCTTGGTGGATGTTTAATAGTCCGCACCGTAATGCTTTCCACCAATTTGTTGGGGAGTGGCAAGAAACCATATGGACCCAGCGGATTGGTGTTTCCCTCCTCACCTTAACAAGCACTACAGGTCATCCTATTCTCAGCCCATCTGTTAAGAATGCTTCCTTAGACTGAAAAGTCTCACAATATTAAACAATATTTTTCTTTTTTGGCCTTTTTCTTTCTGTAAATGTTTATTCAGCATCAGATTTGCCTTCTGATTTTTTTTCTTTTGGTTTTATTTTGAACTCTTCTTAAGGTCTTTTTGTGAAATGTGCATGGATAATATTCCTCAACCTGCCTTAGAGCACTGTACAAACCCAGCACACTGTAAAATTATACTTTAAAAGTAAAAAAATAAAAAAAATAAATGGTATTTGAATTGGCTTGTGCCATATATATTGTTAGTTGTTTGACCTGTAGGAATAATTGTAATTATTTCTATCACTTTTATGAGCCTGGCACCAGTAAAACAAACTACTCGTGAATGTAGTGTTTGTCTCTATTTAAACTGTTGAAATTGGATTTACTTTGTTTTAGTGGACTGAGACGATCTTTCTTATCACAGTAACTGAATGTAGTGCTGAGAGGAACTGTGAAAGGCTTCTCTGTAGCCTCGTTTCATGTCACACCAAATGAGTGAACTGTCAACGTAGAGATTTAGTCTTGCTTATCCTCTGAACATATGCTCCCACTATCTTACCACAGCTCAGCCAACAACCGAGTAATGACATGGTTTTAGGTACTAAGGGGACAGTAAATGTTGCAGTGCTGTATTTGCTAATCGGAGAACACGGGTCAGTGTTAAAACGTGCATTTATTGGCTCGTCCTGTGACGTGTCGTGTGTACATTCTTACTTTACGGGCATTAAACCAGCAATAACGACACGTGTGTGTCGGCTGAACGGAGAACAATCATTTGGGGCCGTAATTAATGATGACAAATGTTTAAAAAATTATTTTAAATGTTATCTTCACACGAACGCTGTGTAGTGTGGAGACTCCGCGGGAGAAAGACTAGTTTTCTTTACACCCTCAAAACGTCGCGATATTATAAGGCGATGACGTCACGGCCAATAAAAGTCGGCGCTGAGCTCTCGGCTCTTATTCCATCGCGGACACAGATGAGTCTCTAGCTGAACAGGTCGAGTTCAGACACGGTAGAAACGAGGAAACCTTAGTTTTACCCGTCATAAGTACTATTTAAACCAAGTAGTTGTTATTTTACGTGTTGTTTGTATCTGCCTTATCGAGTTTACGTTTCCTTTTGAAAGTTGGTACAGAACAACGTCGATAAAATCGCAGTAGGACGACAGAGCAACATACCGGCAAACAAAGAAACCCTTTCTCAGAGAAACTAATCCTCAGCTCTCTTTAGTTATGAGTCATGTGGCCGTTGAAAATGTACATAGTCTAGACCAGCAGGTGAGTGGAAATGATTTAAGTCTTATACTGTGTTGTACAGTAACAAACGTGTTGATTAAAGCTGGAAATGGGCAGCATTACTTGCCCGAGCCTGTGCTGGACGTAGCTGGCTAGGCTAGCTCGCTAACTGCGTGTCGTAATTTGCGGACTAAAATGGAGGTTGCTGGTGTAGAGGGAGGTAATGGTGATGATGGCGGAACTGCATATTTCAATGCGGCGGTTGTTTCACCTCGTCGGTTTACCGGCTCAAAGCAAACATTAAACGAGCACGTTCATTTTAATAACCTAGTCTTATTTTTACAACTACGATTGGATGTCCTTTTAGCAGTCCTTCAGTATTTTACAGAAACGCTGGCCTGGTGAATGTGGTCAGTGATCACGTTTAGCTTCAGTGAACGGTTAGCTAGCAGCGTTACCCAACTTTACACCGTTAGTTGCGTACCTGACCAACGAGCTTATTTATACCTAAACGCCATGTTATGTGTTTATGCATCTGCACGTACACTTGCGTGTTGACTGTTCAGCTGGTCAGTGATCGGAATATTATGTTTGACTGCACGTGCAGCGCTTTAACAGTAAAAGTTAGTTAAAACCTCTGTACGGGTTGTGTGACGGGACACGTTTGTTTATTCGTTGTGTTTAACAAATCTGTCACAACTGTACGTCCTTAAGTTCGTGTTTAAGGTGTTTAAATATAAACAGCACACGTGGAACGATGTCTGACAGCTATAAGCTGTATTTAGGATTTTTTTAATGCTGTTGTCTGAGAAGCTGTGCTGGCACATGTACATAAATATTAGGGGCATTAGGAAAAAGCACATTTCTCATCTGCTGCTGGATTGATTTAATACACACGACTGTTTTCTTCGTTTCGGTCATATCAGGGGTGTTTAACTCCAGCCCTGGAGGGCCAGATTCCTACATTTGAGATCTTCCTGATCAAACACAGCTGATTCAACTCAGCGAGGAATTACCAGGTGTAACTATTTTGACAGAATAGCGAAATCGCCAAACTGTGCCGGACAAGCCTTCCAGGACTGGAGCTTGACGTTGGGTTATGTGGTCTGGATGGTTATGCGGTGTGACCACCACTGGCCTTCGTATTTATCACTGCTGGGTTCAAACAAAATACCTAAAGCACATGAACAGTAAGACCAGCCGAGCTGATCCTCTTTGAGTTAACGCTGCTGTATAGCGCGACTGTCCGTCTTATCACCAACAGCCGGTGTTTGACGGTAAGTCCTCTACTGCGCATGCGCATTCACGACTTCAAGCCATCAGAAACCCGAATACCCCATAATAATAAAATGATACACTGCAGCTACGGTGGCACAGAAAATCGGAGAGCTCTACTCTAGAGGCTGTTTATTAATAGAGTTTTTGTTGGATATTTTTTTTTGTATCTGACATTAGTATAAAAACGTGTGATTGGTCCATATTTTATGTTCCCTCCCACTCCTTTTCTTTCAGCTTGCTGTCCTAGACTTGAACTCTGATGTACAAGGAGGAGGTACTGGCAGTGAGTATACCTTTTCTGACTACTCTGATCAATTTTAACAGCTCATTGACACGTTTGACATCCTAACTAAATCTGTCTGTCACCAGGACGTTACATTCCACCTCATTTAAGGAACAAAGAGGCTTCCAAAAATGGTAAGTGTCCCTAACCCTGCATCTTCTTTCTGGGCTCAGTAATTGGAAGTAGAGTAACTCAAAATGAATTCTGTATTTGTTAGTAAATGTCATGCTAAATCAGACTGCAAAAAAAATCGGTTATAAGTTAAGGTGGTGGTGTTTGATGGGAGACGGGCACACATTCGGTTTTGCAGCAGAAAAAAACAAAGTGCATGGATAAAACAAAGAATAATGTAAAATTCTATTTGGAAAGTGTTGCTGTTGGCTCAGTCATTGCTTAGTTGTGCTGCATTTCTGGTCTGTTTATTAAAAATGATTACAAATTTGTCCTGACACTCTATGCACATTGGGCCAAGTAAAAAAAAAAAAAAAATTTGGTGATCATCCTTTTTCACCAAAATTTTGGGTCGGGAGGGAGGTGTTTTTTTATTTTTTATTTTTTTTACATTTTTTTATTGATGGTAGAAAAGTATTGTGGCGGCTCTTGGGGGTGTCGGCCAATCAGATGGCTGCATGTCGTACGGTATTTGCATAAAGTTCTCTTGTGTGTTTATGGGGTCTATTTTGTAATTATTTGGAGTCTTTAAGAGGGGATTTTTGTATGTTATGATTTAGTTGTAGTCTAGTCTCCGAGTTATTTTTAGTGTGTCATTTGTACTGAAGTGTACTGCACATGTTCAGAATTGATTTGGGATCACGTCATTGGAAGCATGCGAAATTTGAATGATTCTAGGCCAGACTAGGGTGTTTGGCGCGTTTTTTTGGGCGGCACGGTGGCTTAGTGGTTAGCACGTTCGCCTCTCAGCGCTGAGGTCTTGTGTTCGAGTCCACATCTGAGCGGAGTTTCCATGTTCTCCCCGTGTCTGCGTGGGTTTCCTCCGGGGTCTCCGGTTTCCTCCCACAGTCCAAAAACATGGTGAATTGGCTACTCTAAAAAAAAAAAAAAAAAAAAAAATTTACCCTGGTGTGTATGAATGTGTATGTCTGTGTATGAATGTGTGTATGTATGTTTGCCCAGATATGGTTGGCACTCTGTCCTGGGTGATCCCCCTAGTGCTCGATGCAGTCCTCCAGGTGGACGGTCGCTTCCGGTTGAGAGTACGCTGTGCGCGATTGGCTGCTGCTTCTCGCCGGTGTGTGTGATTGAGTGTGTGTAAAAAATGGAGGGTGTTGATTGTAAAGCGTCCTTGGGTTTGAGAAAGGCGCTATATAAGTGTAACAATCATATTTTTGACAGAAGCTTTTGTCAGTTTTTTAGGTTTGTCAATATGAAAATGCAATATAACTGTTAGGCATAACCCTTTATCAGGTTTGTGTGTGTTGCTTGGACTTGGATACAGTTAGTATGGTTTCCAACTGAGGAAAAGAGATGCAAGAATTTCTCACCATTTGGACCTTTCAGGTTCAAGTGAGGATTCGCATTTAGAAACTACTGGACTTTCTGAAACAAGTTGTAATATACTTCACAGCTGCCATCCCTCGGGCTTGTAGAAAATGGTCAGTTTAACTTTACAGACTGCTCTTTATTTATTTTAAATAGCAATACTAATGTATGTGTAGGTAAATGTAGAAAAAATAAAATGGCTGTGTAATGATTTTCATTGGATATAATTCTACAAGACTATACAGTACAGACTAGACTGAAACTGCCACAGACAACTGACCTTTTTAATGAGAGCTGGGAAAGTGAGCCTGCATAAAGTCATTATTTCTGAATCCTACATGTATCATAATAGTAAACATATTTTACACACGACTCTGCATCTGCCATGTGTATGTGTGTAATGTGGACTATTAGCTTTTTGTTGCACGGCTGTGTACACTGCTCCAGTAATGCCACCACCAAGACTTTACTTATATTAAATTAGCTTACTGTATTTTAACTTCGTATGCTATAGCCAAAGTTGGCATTGTAGTCTTTTTGCACTGTACGGAATTGTATACAGGACTGTTGTGCAGAGTGTTTACAATGGTTTCAGACTCCTTTTGACTGCAGACTAACACGTGTCATGGCATGCTGTGCTGTTCACTGTGAATGTTTACATCTGAGCAGTGGGGGGCAGTATCACGTGATCAGAGCATGACTGCATAGTACATGTTTTTTATTGTGATATAGAATTACTGTATACTGGCACATGAAGTTTATATTGACAAGTCAGTAACATTAGTGTTGATAACTGATGAAACTAAGACTCTGCAAAACGATGTTCCAAAATGCTTTAATTAAATGTTCTGAAGGCTACAAAATAGTAGTGCTCAACATTGTTGGCATTCTTGGTTTGTTTAATATAAAAAGGCAGTACTGTACCCCTCTTCCTGGTAGTTTCTTCCATTGCTCTTGTATGTTTACAGGGTTCTTTTTTTTCCTCAGTTGTACATTTCAGCTGTCTCCAAACATTTTTCATTGTTGTCTCCAAACATTTTTCAAAGGGATTGTGGTCAGGATTCACCGGTGCTTAGCTTTAAATGTTCCCTTTGTTCTCCTTATCCATTCTTGTGTTTTAGATGTTATGGTGATGATCCTGCTGTAAGACTGGTTTTGTGTGACTTGACCTAGTTTGGATATTGTGATATTACACTTGGTATTGAAGTCAAAATTCTGGTATTGTGACAGCCTTACTTAAGAGCATATTTTGCTCTGAAATACCCTGATGATCCCCTAAATTCTTGGTTCCTACAAGTTCAAGCCCTCCAGTCCCAGAGGCAGCAAAGCAACTCCACCATGTTTCACTGTCGGTAGGTTGTCGGTACTTTTTCTTTATAGGTTTCATGTCATCATCTGTAAACATGACATTGGTATGTATTGCCATTGGTCTAGTTTTGATTTTCATCTGTCCAAAGAACATGTACCCAGAAAGATTCTGTCTAACGTTTGAAGTTCAGTTGCTAATTTTCATGCCTTACTATGTGACCTTTGCTCGTACAGTGGTTCTTGAGATGTTGGACCCGTGTTCTTTGCCACATTTTGTAGGGTTCCATTGAATTTTCCTCTTTCCACAATGACCCAGTAGGTTCTGGACTGTTTAATGAGGTGCAAGCTTAACATTTTCAACTGTTGAATTCAGGATGTCAAGGTCTTTGGAGATAGGCTTGAACCCTTAGACTGCTTGTTTGGTGATGACATTCGTAGTCTGCTAAAACAGCTCTTTTGTCTTTGTGTAAAAGCTGGTCTTTTTATAAGCTTTTTGGAGTGTCTTTCCTTACAACCCTCCCATGAGCAACATTCAGTGTACTGATGGTGTTGTGAACATTAACATTAGCCAATGTTAGATTTGAGAAGTACTGCTTATTATTATTATTATATTGATGATTATTTTTATTAATATAATTATTAATATAATAATTAATAATAATTTTATTATTATTATTAATTAATTATTTATTATTATTTATTTATTATTATTCATTAATGTGATTGCATCATTTAGTTTAACCTACCATGGGTTCCTTTATGATCTTGCAGACTACTTCATGGCTGGCATAAACTGTTATGAGAATCAGACTTTGATAGTTCCCTGTACTTAAAGTACATCTGGGTGCCAACCCGTTCATGCCTTTGTCTATTTACACACTAGCATTGCATTATAGGCATGGCTGAACAACAAATTAGTCACCTTGCATGTTTAAGGTGATAACTTCATGCTTCTGCAGATGGTGTTGCACAAGGGTGATTGGGCTGTAAATACTTGCAGGGACATGAGGATTCACATGCTTTCTTGGGTCAGCCGTTGTCATACACCTCCCTGTAAATTCACTTATTGACAAACCACATCTGGTCCAAGAAGTCCACTTTTTTACAGCCTGAATCCAAGATCCACTAGGAACCTGTATGATTCCGTCTTGGTGACACCAGTTGAGCTAAGTTCAATTGAACCTGGCATGTGATGTGCCGTTGTGGCCTGAACCTCCTCTTGACTTTTTCTTTTAGCAGAAGCTTATTCCTCTGCTAGACAGAGCGGTTACTTTGTGCCACTAGCAAGGAGCTGCAAGTCTCTGCCTTTGCTAAAGAAAACTTTTGTGGGTTATTTTGGTCTGTTTTCTGTACTTGAATGCAGATTCCTACAGTTCTTGTGCACCATCCAATTTTAATGTGGAAAGAATACTTTACACGAATGTCTTCAATTCGGATGACGGTCTTGCATATTCAGTGAGGTTAAAAGGGTAGACGTTTACTGTAAGCGTGTAAAACAGTTACTGTGCAGTTAAGACCTGTGGTTACTGTGTTTGTTGTCCAGTGTTAATATAATTTGAATCGTGGTTTTACAGTAACTTGACCAGCTCTCATTCCAGAAGATATTCTTGGGGTCAAGACAAAGTCTCTGATGTGTTGCACACTTGTTCTTTCCCTGTGATGATGCACAAGGCTCAGCTTCAGCGGTTGGCCTCATGTTTGTTTTTTTTTTCATGCCAGTGATGCTTTGTCTTGTTCTTATGTGAAGATTCTCCAGGAGGCTGGGACAGTGGACGCAGCAATGGATTTTTAAATGGTTACCATGATGGCAGAGACAACCGTATGAATGGAGGCAGTGCTTTTGGTACCCGTGGGCCAATGCGCAGTGACCGTGGGGGCAGAGGAGGCTACAGAGGCAGGGGTAGTGGCTCCTATCAGCCAGTGCAAAACACAGGTGAGTATGGAAAGTGGCTAATTTAGGAGTTTGACTTTTGAAAAGGTGTAGATTCAGCTAAAACTTTTTTTTGTAGGCTTTGGCTACGAAAATAAAGATGGTGGTGGATGGAATGCCCCAAAAGATAATGCCTACAGCAGCTTTGGTGGTCGTTCTGACCGGGGCAAGTCTGCCTTCTTTAATGATCGTGGATCCACTTCCAGGGGAAGGTAAATATTACTTATTTGGACATGAAGCATGCTTTTGCACCACTGTCTAATACTGGCTCTAAACAGAGCAGATGTCAAGTGCTTACATCTGGATTTACTAGGTATGAGCGAGGAGGTTTTGGTGGTGGAGGAAACAGCCGTTGGGTTGAGGAGTCCAGGGATGATGAAGACTGGTCCAAACCTCTTGCCCCCAATGAAAGGCTAGAACAGTGAGTATTGACTCTTGCTCTTTGTGTACCTACAGTGGATATTAAATGTACACACACCCCTGTTAAAATGCCAAGTTTTTGTGATCCAAAAAAAAATCGGACCAAGATGAATCGGTTCAGAACTTTTCCCACCTTTTGTCACTTTATAATCTTTACAATTCTGTTAAAATACATCTTTTACAGTGGGGGGAAAATAAAGATTGCAGAAATTTGGACATTTTTAAACTAATGCTTTGTTGAAGTGTCCTTAGAATTTTTGATGGCATTTAGACTTTTTGGGTAGGAGTCTCCAGATCTGTCAGATTGTGAGGACATGTCCTGTATACAGCCCTCTTCAGCTCAACCCACAGATTTTCAGCTGGGTTCAGGTTGGGCTCTGGCTCGGTCATTCACAACTTTGATCTTCTGGTGAAGCCATGCTTTTCAGTGTGGAGGTTTGTCATTGTGCTGGTGAAGGTGAAATTCTTTATCTTTTCAGCAGAGGGCTGATGGTTTTGTTAAAATTAACTGATATTTGTAACTGTTTATAATTCCCTCCATCTTAGTAATGCTGCCTCCACCATGCTTCACTGTGTTACTGCTGTTCTTTTGGTGATGCAGTGTTGGATTTACACCAGACATCTTGCCCTTACCTGTCTTTATAGCCCAGATATATGAAGAAAACGGGATATTGTCATATGCAGGTCGCAACCACTACTTGCATGAAATGCCTGCAGCTCCTTTAATGTTGCTTTAACCTCTTCACAGCATCCTGGACCAGTTGTCATCCTGTGGTTATTTATTTTATTTTATTTATTTATTTTAATAAGGTTGTGGGCCAACCATTTCTTGGTAATGTCCCTGTTGTGCCAAGTGGATGACACTCACTCTGTGCACCATGGTATATTTAATGCCTTGGGGAATTTAGTACCCTTTAAAAAATAGATCCATTTGAATTTTTTTGCAGCTTTTTGAGCTAAAATCTATTGTCTATTTGGGGTTAGACAATCACATTATCACAGTATATGAAGTACCATTTAATGATTTAGTTAATTCTGAACACAGCCCACCCTCAATTAAGAGCGTGTTTGTATTTTATCCAACACTTTTGAAATTTTTAGATGTAAAAATCTAAAGTCTATTTCAACTGAATTGTAGATATTATGGGTAACATTTTAAAAATGGAAAAGGGTTCTGAAATGGCATTTTAACAGGGGTGTGTAGACTTATGTTCACTGGATCTGATTGTCTTGATTTGTCTTTTACAGTGAGCTATTCTCTGGAAGCAACACAGGGATTAACTTTGAAAAATATGATGACATTCCTGTTGAAGCTACTGGCCACAACTGTCCACAACACATTGAAAGTGTGAGTGTCTGAATATTTCCCATAGCCTTCTTTGTACTTACATTTTTATCACGGTGAACGTCTGCTGGAAACCTTAAGGGGTCTACCTTTCAGATATATATTTTTAGATATTTGTGAGCAGCATAGAGACGCATAAAAACTGTAATGAGCAGTGTGTAGACAACACCCCTGTTTATTCAGTTCTGAGCTCAGAAGTCTTTGCTAGAAATGTTGTTTTTTTCACCATCGGCACATCTGAAAGCAGGTTTTTGTAAAGTAAGTTTAGAGCAGATTTAGTCAAAATATAGATTTGACACTCTTACTGTTTTGAGACTGTTTGTGTTGAACTAAAGCATGTGTAACACTTTGGGGGGGGGGTAACTGATGTAGTCTGACATGCTCTGACTTTTTACAAATTGCACACATCTAGAGTGTCTTGGGGGCGGGAGGGGGACCCTCAGGCTCCAGTGTTACAGTTGTGCCTCTTTCAGAGACTTAATTTGTTAAATGCCATGTTGTGAAATTACTTGTGGTTTAGTTCCATGATGTTGACATGGGAGAGATCATTATGGGCAACATCACCCTGAGTCGCTACACACGACCCACTCCAGTCCAGAAGCATGCTATTCCAATCATCAAATCCAAAAGAGACCTAATGGCATGTGCACAGACAGGTGAGGTGTGGTGTGTGTGTGTGTGTGTGTACGTATGTACACGTAAGTACATGCAACAGAGAGAAATGCAATCAAGGAAATCAAGCTGATGTTTTTGTTCCCCTGCCCAGGTTCTGGTAAAACTGCAGCCTTCTTGCTGCCAGTACTGAGTCAAATTTACACAGATGGTCCAGGAGAAGCCCTACAGGCGGCAAAAAGCAGTGCCCAGGTGGGTGTGTAGGGGGGGCAGACACTTGGTAATATGAAACAAAGCCCATGCTATCTTCTAAAATGACGCATAACCTGATTCCACTGTAGTTAAGGTAGTAAATCACTATGTATAGTGACGTAGAACATTTGAGGAATTATAGTAAAACCACAAATAAACAAAATGCCACATTATCTGTACTTCTTTATTAGATAAATAAAGATCACTTTACAAAGTAAACATGTTACTCCACATTACCTGGTTCTATTGTCAGGAAGCATCTAAATTGTGTGTAATGTGTGGATTATATAATGATAAAGGTGGCACAAGTTAACAGCAAAAAGGGTTCATTGATGGGAACTGTCATTTATATCCACTGAAATATATCTTTTAAAATGACATTTTGAAACGCACTTTTTTTTTTCTTTGTTGTATTTTGACTATTGGAGATAAATTTCAATATCTAAGTATTTTCTAGTAACTTTGAAGGCTTTTCTGTTACATTACATAAATTTTTAATTTTAAGATTTGGATATGTAATTTCTGGCAGAAATGTTTTATAAAAAAAAAGGCTTTGAGTAGAAGTTGAAGCTAAGGCATAGACATCCACTTATTCAGGACTGTAGTAACACTTCAGTATGTGCTGTGCATGACAGCGTTCTGGTGCAGCTGATGAGTGCAGTCGGCACCAAGTCAATCAACAATACACTCTTGTTTACATTTAGCTGAAAGTTGGAGAGATGAGACTCTGCAACTGGGTTCACAGGCACTTCTGAACGTTTAATGAGAAACTAAGCACGTTGTTATTTATTCAGTTGAATCTCGTTTTATTTCTGGATTTAATTGTCAATTTAAAAAGCTCACCTCACTCCCTGCTGCTCCACCTGTTTCTCTTCCTCTGTCTATTTAAGTTACATCAGGTTTACTAGGATAAAATATAAATGTACAGGATGTCTCAAATGCTGGATTTTGTAGATCAGTTATTTTCATTTTAAGCTTCTCTGTTCAAAATGCTTTATAAAACACACAAATATCAACATATTCATTTAAGAAAGCAGTTTCTCTTTGTACCAGTACTCCCCTAACAAGGTGATAAATAATATAATGGGTTTGGATTATTATTGTTGGATTTGATTATTAAGACATTATTGTCTTTGTCTTATTTTTTTCTTTGACATGATGCTGAAATAAAATAACAAAATGTAAGCTTTAGCTAACTAGACAGCACTAACATTAGTCTTGGAGTAAGGCTGTGTCCCAAACGGCAGACTCTGAAACATTACTGCACTACTGAAAACACTTAACGATGTACTTTTCTTTATTAACACAAGCTTTCTCAAACCCTCCTAGTCTGTTACCATCAGACTTTATCCTACAGCCATTTTTATGACCGTATATTGTCATCGTTGCAATTCATTGGTCTCACCAGTGACCTCACATTTAAACCTGCGAGCTAGCTCGCAAGGTAGGTGGCTGACTATCCGCTTATTACCTTGAAAATGGATGTAACATCCTAGCTAACCTAACTTTTATTATATTGTCATGGTACTGCTCTGGTCTTAAAGCTTACAACTTATAGTTTGATGCTATAAGAACAGAATCTAAAAGTTTAACATTACCACAAGCTGATTTAGGAGCTGATGGATCTTCAATTATTTCCTTAATGAAACTCAAACGAGCGTGAATTACAAAGCTACCAAAACGAGCTTTCACACCAAACTGTTTTAAACACTTTCTACTTTTTCTGCTGTATTTTTGGGTGGGACAAATCTACCTGTTTCTGATATTGGGTGGGACATGTCACATACACCCCCCCCAGGTGCCAACGCCCATGTTGTGACTTATTGCAATGTTGAAAAATGGATTTAAAATTGTAGCTGCTATTAACTATAAATGGTTCATTACTGTGTCTAATGTGTTTGTTGCTTTAGGAAAACGGAAGATATGGGCGCCGTAAACAATACCCTATTTCTCTGGTTCTGGCTCCTACTAGAGAATTGGCTCTTCAGATATATGATGAGGCCAGGAAGGTAACTACTTGTTTGTTAATTTAGTCTTTGACTATGCTTTTGGGTTTGTGTTCATTTTGGGTTTCAATAATTTCCCTCCCCCTCATTCTCCTCCCACATAAATGTAGTTTGCCTATCGTTCACGAGTGCGGCCGTGTGTGGTATATGGAGGAGCTGACATTGGCCAGCAGATTCGTGACCTGGAGAGAGGCTGCCACTTACTGGTTGCTACACCTGGCCGTCTTGTAGACATGATGGAGAGGGGCAAGATTGGATTGGATTATTGCAAGTGAGTTTGTGTGGCACAGATTGTTTGATATAACTTAATTTGTAGACATGCATACAAGCTAACAAACATCAGAGAATTGGCAGAGTTTTTTTTTATTTATTTATTTATTTTTTTAAACCATGCTATGCTTCAGATGAACACATGGCTTAATATACTTCAAACATTTTTTGATTTGATCCCAGGTTTAAGTTCTTGTCCTTGAAGCTTTTTCTGGGCTATTGTATTTTCACTAGTTACTTGGTCCTGGATGAGGCTGACAGAATGTTGGATATGGGTTTCGAGCCGCAGATTCGCCGTATTGTGGAGCAAGACACCATGCCTCCTAAAGGGTTGCGCCAAACCATGATGTTCAGTGCCACCTTCCCAAAAGAAATCCAGGTAGAATAACTGCTCGCAGAATACTCCTTTTGTGAAGTGTCCAGCTCTACAACATATATAATTGTATTTTATTGTATTTTCAAACGATGTGAGGAGGGGTGGAGGCAGGGGTTGGTGTAGTGTGGGTTTGTGTGGACTGCATTCACTCATTGAACTCTTTATAATAAAAAAAAAAAAAGTGAACAAATTTAAAGAGCAATTTTGCTGATTTCTGTCTTGTATGTTATTTAGATTCTGGCACGTGACTTCCTGGAAGATTACATCTTCTTGGCTGTGGGGCGTGTGGGCTCTACTTCAGAAAATATTACCCAAAAAGTGGTTTGGGTTGAGGAAAGCGACAAGAGATCATTTTTGCTTGACCTTCTAAATGCCACAGGTGATTTATGAAATTCTACCTTTTATAATTAACATCTTGAGTAATTAATTACTGTTAAGTTTAGAAACTGTAGATTCTCACTAATATTTGACGGGATGTACATCAGTCAAATCTTCATTTAAATGTCATAGAGGTTATACAGATGAGGCTTATTAGGAATATTAATTTGTCTGTATTTCTTTAATTTGTCAGTATTAATTTAATGTAGTCATCCACATATTATGAAACTCAGCCTGGTGCAAATATTAAAGCTTATTGTGAGGTCTGGTTTTATCCAAAGTCATACCAAACGAGGTTCAGGACAATACTGGGGAGAGCAGGGAGAAACCTGGTGAGTAGAGATTATTTCAACCCTCCCCATCCCCAGTGGAGCTGCAAGTCTCAATCTTTTATTTTGCTTGAGACTCTGTTTACATTCCATCAGTGTCTTGTTTATATTGGTGTATCTTGCATGTAAAGTATTTCCCCAGTGGGCACTGTCCTCTTGTTTTCCTTTTAAATATAAATGTTGAAATGAATGTCACTTGTGTTCATAAGGGTCATCAGTTGATCCATGTTTCATCACATATGGCAACACTTCCAAACCTTTTATTTGTTAGCTTGAAGTTTTCATCTCTTCTGCTAGAAACTGCAGTTGTGTACCATTTTGCTTTTAAAAGCTTGCTGTGACACATTGATTGCTTACGTACATGCTCACACGTTTTAAAAAATGTAAAGCCTTGTCCCTCCCCACAGGTAAAGATTCTCTGACCCTGGTGTTTGTGGAAACTAAAAAGGGTGCTGATGCACTGGAAGACTTCCTGTATCGTGAGGGCTATGCCTGCACTAGTATCCATGGGGACCGTTCACAGAGAGATCGTGAGGAAGCACTGCATCAGTTCCGTTCAGGAAGATGCCCAATTCTGGTTGCCACTGCTGTATGTACTTTCTATAAACTTCATTCTTTGGGAATTTCATTTTCATTTCAGTGAGATAGAGAAGCATTATTATTATTATTATTATTATTATTATTATTATTTTTATTTTTATTATTTTTTATTTATTTATTTATTTATTTTTATTTATTTTATTTATTTATTTTTTTTTTTATTTTTATTTTATTTATTTATTATTATTAATATTGACAAACTGAAGGCTGGAAGGATTCTGGTGAAGCCAGGTCATGTCTGCCTGCCTAAAAATAGTACATTTTACAAGCTTTAAATGTGTCCATGGGAACATGCTCATACTGCAGTAAATAAAGTTACGTTGGCAGAGTATATTTTTATTCTTCAATGGCATTCCCACAAATGCCTAGAATTACCCAGAATTGTGATGAATTTCAACAATAAGGAATTGCAGGCTTGGTAGGGATATTTTTAGGCTGATATGGCAGAAACACTTGATTCACTATCAGAAGAAATTAAATCAAAGTGTAACCTGTAGATCGATGATAAATCGGTCAACCAAAATATTTATGCTGAAATACATTTGAGACCCTCATTTTCATTGCAGCTGATCATAAACTGGGAAGGGATTGGAAAAATAAGATGGCATTTCATCAGGTTAAATCAAAATGGAATTCTAAATAAATGAATTGAAGATGGTACCATTTAAGTATTTAACAAAGGATCAGGAACAAGTTAAATTTAACCATTTTAAGTAATTTAACAATTAAAATGTTTTTAAACACTGACCATGAATGTAAAATGATTGAGAATACTAGAAACGAATAAATAATAAATGTACATCTCGGACCCCATTTTTACTTACAATAGAACATGTTGCATACCAGATGTGATGCGTGTCAACACCACTTATTTTCTAGTCTTTTGTTACCCCGTCCCATCTTGAGATGTGCTGCTGCAGTTGAGCTCTAAATGATTTGCCATTTCATGAAAAATATTACATGTTCTCACCTTTCAACACCTGACATGTTCTATTGTGAATAAACTGATCACTGCATTCTGTTATTTACATTCGTGTCCCAACATTTTTGGAATTGGGGTTGTAAATTAATAACTAGTAGAACTGTAAATGATTCGCTGGGGAAAATGAGATTCTAAGGAAAAAGGAGTGGAGTGATGGACTGGAGATGATTTGAGAACACTTGCAGATGCAGGTCTATAAACTACATCAACTGACTCAAGGCTGGATCCTCTAAGGGTAGTAATAGTTACAGTATCTGAGGATCTGGAAAATGGCATAAACTTAGTTTTAAATGGCAAGAGAACTCATTTGTGCTTGTACAGAGCAGTGTGTAAGGCATTAAATGAACATTGATGGATTTTCTATTGCTATAGAAAGGTGGATGCTGAATTAAGTGCTATAGTTTTTGATGTTCTATGCTGACTCTCAACACTGAATTTATATATAATTTAAGTATTTTGAACTATTTCTTGACATGGTAGGCAGTGAGTTGAGAACCATTTGAATGACTAGTTTCAGAAGTGAGAATTTGACCAACTTTTGAAATTGTTTACGTTTGTGGGGTTTGTATTTGTCATGCAGGTAGCGGCACGTGGTCTGGACATCTGCAATGTCAAACATGTCATTAACTTCGACCTGCCAAGTGACATTGAGGAGTATGTTCATCGTATTGGCCGTACGGGTCGTGTAGGCAACCTTGGTAAAAAAAGAAAAAAGAAACTTCTGATGTTTGACTTTGACAATCTATTTAACTTTTTCTTTTTTTTTTTTTTTTTTTTCTTTCTTAATGCATTTTAATAACCTTCCTGTTTTAGGTCTTGCTACCTCGTTTTTCAATGATAAGAACAGTAACATCACCAAGGACCTGCTGGACATCCTGGTTGAGGCTAAACAGGAAGTTCCATCCTGGCTGGAAAGCCTAGCTTATGAGCACCAGCACAAGAGCAGTAGTCGTGGTCGCTCAAAGAGGTAAACACACCCACAGTTTTTGTTCAAAATTAAGGTCCTGCTTATTCTTTTTTTTCTAGGCTTGGTCATACAAATGGATGATCTTGGATTTCTTTAACAGACTCAATCATTTAAAGTGCATGAAGCAGTACAGCTGTGGATTAGATTTTTTTTATACATGCTCCAGTAGGAAGTCACTCCTGATGAGCAGTCACTGTAATAGTGGTGCATGCATTTCTTTTCAGCAACAGAAGTGTTTAAATTAAATAAAATTCCCCCCCTTCCTAACACAAATAAGGAAATTGTCTCACATTGGTCGTTAAATTTGTGAAGACAACGACTTTTCTTTACGTACGTGGTGATAATGTCACTGACGAGTAGTCCTCACTGAAGGATGACCTCGTACATATTTTTTTTAGATTAGGTGTCGACATGACGAAGTACGTGAAATTTACTAACTCAGACAATTTCTTTAGGTTCTA
>BRDA01004161.1:46408-59442 GCA_036984385.1 Crenuchus spilurus | reverse complement strand
ACATAAGTCAGAGCTGTCTCAGTGCTGTGCCGAGCACGAAAACCAGATTGAAAACTGTCAAAGATGTTGTTAGAGGACATGAACTGAAGTAACTGAGAGGCCACCACACGTTCAAGAACCTTTGCAAGAAATGGAGATTGGATATTGGTCTATAATTGTTCAAAACTGTACTGTCCAAATTCTGTTTTTTAATGATGGGAGTAACGGAAGATATTTTTAAGCCTTGTGGAACATGGCCTGAGATGAGAGAGAGATTGACAATATGACAGATGGATGGATAGAATGAGGAAATTCCCTGTTTGAGAAGGAAAGTAGGGAGAGGATCCAAAATTCAGGTGGTGGTTTTAGAGCAGGTGAGGTGTTTGGCAATATGATCAGGGTTAACTAGAGTAAATGAGGAAAAATAATGAGAAGATAAAGTGGATGAGTTGGAAGATGAGAAAGAACTATGTGACTGAGATTTTATTAGATCCTGATAAATAACGTCTACTTTCTGCTTGAAGAAGTTAGGAAATTCATTACACTGGTAGGGTGTAGGAGCCAGGGAGGAAGATGGAGGGCACACAAGATTATTGAGAATTTTGAATAATCGCTTGGGGTCTGAACCAGAGTTATTTATGGCAGATGAGTAGTAAAAAGTATGAGCTGTATTCAAAGCATCCTTATAGTTGGCTAAGTGATCCAAGTATGCCTGGTGACGGACAGATAAGTTTGTTTTTTTGTATAAGCGTTCAAGGCGCCTGCCAATAGTTTTCAGAACACGAAGATCAGGAGTGAACCAGGATGAAGAGTGAGAAGAAGGTACAAGTCGAGTTTTAACTGGCGCAATGGTGTTGAGGGTGTCAGTAAGGGATGTGTTGTACACAGATAGAGCATCATCAATATTGAGAAGGGAAGTAATGAGAGGAAAAGTGGAGTTTTCCAGGGTCGAGAAAAATGTAGATGGGCAAATGGATGACAGTTTACGGTAAGAGATTAGTGAGTTGGAGGTGGGAAGATCAATGTGCAATGAGATACATGAGGTAATGAATAAATGATCTGAAATGCCAATGTCATGACCTGAAACTTTTGAGATAACACCGGGTGTGGAACAGATTAGGTCCAAAATATGACCGTGTGTATGTGTTGCAAAGTTAACATGTTGATGTAAGTCAAAACAGTTTAACAGTGACAAGAAGCCAGAGGAACCAGAAGAAGCTGAGTCAATATGGATGTTAAAGTCACCAAGGATGACCAGTGAATTAGATAAAGGACTAACAGTACTTAGGTTTTACTCCCACTCTATTGTTACACTCTACACTGACAACTAAAATCAGAACAATATGAGTTAAAATAGAAACATGTGTAACTTGTAGTAGTGGTCACCTAACATGACTCATTTCTGTTTGTGAGACATAAGACCAACATCATCTCACATTATAATAGTGACCTTTCAAGATGAGTAACAAAGGCTACATTCACATTACCAGGCTGAAGTAACTCAAATTTGATCTTTTGGCTGCCCCCTTCACAGACTACTGAGCAAGCCAACACTTCACTTAACACTGTAACGGCATGTTTTTATGCGCTCTGCATTTATCTTTTTATGGCAGTTTAACTTACTAAGTGTTTGTCCCTTGATCAGGAGAATAGTGATGCTGCCTTAAACTGTGAGCCTGTGGTGGGGGAAGTCTAAAAATAGCAGCAAAATTTCATGTTTAACAATGCAGAACTAAAAATTATGCTGTACGGGAACTTCTGACTCAAAAGGTTTGGGGTAAAGTTGGGCGAAAGCAAGTGCAATTTGAAGTTGGGCTGACTTAATTTCTTAAAGTGCTCTCTAACTATTTATTATTTGACAACAGCTGCTATGAAAGAATGCATTTGTGAGTGGAGCATGGAGAAGTTCACTTTATTGATGAATAGGATCAGTGTCATATTAAGCAGGAGCACCATTGCTATAATCAGTAAAGAATCTTCAGGCTCCTGATGTTAGATTTGAACATGGAGGACAATTGGAAACAGGGACCCCAGTAACAGTGATTAATCCAATTGGATTCAAAGGCTATGTTTACATTACCAGGCTGAAGTGACTTAGATTTCATCTTATCAGGGCTGTGTGAACACTGGATGAGGCAGCGTTAGCTTCTCTCCTTTACTCTCGTAGCTGTAAAAACAGCAAAAGCAGCCAGCTGGCATTTATTCACCTTCTTCACCTGATCATGTACAGTCACCACCTGTTTACTGTCCTCCTGAGCAAAACACCATCACACATCAGCTACTAACACGTCTGTTTTACCAATTTTACTAATATCAGTCTCTCACAAATACAGGGTTGCCAGATCCCCCAAACCAATTTTTTACCAATTTTTTGTTGATGATGAAGGTGACACGTATCAATGTGTGCATGAGAGCCGTTTCAGGGATAGATTGGTTCACATTACAGACAGATACAGCTCATTTACATTTGTGAATCTTAAAGCCCTTAAAGTGAATTTTAACAAAAAGTGAAATTGAAAGATACTGACAGCAAAGCTCAGACACTTCTAAAGAGAGGAAGGCCATGCCAGAATCACAAAGATGATAGAAATTCTAAATAACTTGTTAAAGTATACTTCAGAGTTATTAAGTACAATAAAAAAAGCAGTTTTAAATGAGTGAAATTCCAATTACCGTAAACAGAATTTATGACATGCAGTAGAATCTTTATGTGACTGGGATCAAGTTTTAAACTAATAACTCAATTCAATCTCTGATTAAGGCATCTTAACAACTGAGAAAGATCTACAAAACATTAACAGTTCAACTTCTCTATAAATGTTAACACTCAAAAAGTCACCATATGAAAAGTTTCTACGTCAACACAAAATATTATGTTGATATTTTAACCCTTATATTTAAATTTTAACTAAAACAAAACAAATTTGTAATTTTGACCTTTTTTATACTTTAATAAAACAACATATCATTGGAGATACAGACTACACAACATTCAGTACCAGTCAAAGGTTTGGACACACCTTCTGGACGTTCAGTGGTTTTTCATTATTTAAAAATGGTTTGCATTGTAGATTAATACTAAAGTCATCCAAACTATGAAGAAATACATATGAAATTATTTAGTAATTTTATTTTAGTAATTCAGTGTTAAACAAACCAGAATATGATTATATTTTACATTCTTCAAAGTAGGCACCTCTTGTTTAGATGGCAGCTTTCTTGGCATTTTCTCAGTCAGCTTTATGAGGTAGTCACCTAGAATGTCTTTCAGTTAACAGCTGTGTCTTGTCAAGAGTGAATGACTTGCATTTCTTGCCTCTTAATGTGTTTACTTTGTGTGTCTACTTTGAAGAATCTAAAATCTAAAACATATTTTGGTTTGTTTAACACTTTTAAGTTTACTACATGATTCCTTATGTGTTCCTTCATAGTCTGGGGGACTTAATTATTTGCAAACGTTTGACTGGTACTGTATATCAAACTTTTTTTTTTTTTTTTTGGATTTATGGTATTTGAGGTAAAACGTAACAAGAAATTATTTTTTACTTTTTGTTTTCCTGCCTGTTTAAAAACCCTGCCTGGGTTAAAAGGAAAACAGTGTTTATTATTTTTAGATATCACCTAGACGTATTTAGGACTGTTTGTTTTGATAGTTTAAAGCCTTTGGTTTTGGTTGCCTTCATCAAAAATGTGCTGAAATGACAATGAATTAATGTACAGAGATAGATTCTGCAGATAGAGTTGAAGAAGACCGCAAAAACTCACCTCCATTGTGTAAACAAACTTGAGTTGGACTTGGCAAGTCTAAAACTTGAATCTCAAAGTGGTTCTGAACACAATAGGTTGTGTTGTGTTATCAAGTTCCTTACAAAGTGGTGTTCCCATAGTTACATCTATGTTTTAATTTTAGTGCATCTCTAAATATATATATATATATATATATATATATATATATATATATATATATATATACACACACAACATTATATATATATATATATATACTATATTTTTTTGCATTTTTTTGTCAATACTGTTTGAATAGTAATTTAATCAGGATAAAAGAGGGATATTAACATCTAATCCTACACAGTAGAGGATAAAATATACTAATATTTTGAGAATTTTAAACAACACTTCATGTCACATTACACACTACAGAACATTTATGCAAAACAAAAACATATATATATATATATTATATACACACATATATTTATTTAACTAACAATTTGTAAGTGAGTAAAATAACTGCTATGATAAATGAGTCCATATTTTTCAGTGGTTGTTTAGGAAATACAAGTGCACCCTCTACTGATGACCTGCAATACCTGAATGAAAATATTTTGTAGAAACCAACATTTTATCAGTTTTTTTGATGGAAAGTTTCTTAATTAATACAGAGTTTACTCTTATACTTATCCTGCTCTATGGTATTATGTAAAACTGGACATTATTGGAGGACCCTGATACCACAGACACTTATCTGCATTACATGTTCCAAAAATTATTTTTAAAAGTACAAATACCACAAGAATCGGGCACAACAACAGCCATCTTACCCTGTCTAAACAGTCCTGTTAAGAACAGCAGTTTTGAATGCCTTTGCCTTTAACTGATCACAACCTCTTCACAAATCCCTGCTATGATGTCCAGAGTACAGTTTCAGGCCAGCAGGTCAACTACTGAGCATGTCAACTACTGAGGTGTAATAGTTTATATTTAAAAATGCTCCGATTTATTTTCATGAATGTTTGGAAAAAAAAGCATTGAGCTATGACCCGCGGTGAAAAATGTGTCTCTGCTTATTTATGCTCCTCTCACAAATATCTAAAAATATACTTCAGTTCAATCTATATCTATCTATCTATCTATATATACAGAATGAATCCATGAACCCATGGTGTAATGGCATGTGGAATGTTTTCTTTGCCCATTTTGGGCCCAGTAATACCAGTCATCACTTGAGTGCCACACGTTATTACAGTATTGTTACACCCTTTGTATCTAATCTTTTACCCATTTTGAATGGATACTTGCGCACGTCCTGATATTGCCAAGTGACCCATGGCCCTGGGTAAACAGGGGAGGTGTTTAATTTATATTTTTCAAATTCTTCCCCCCTCAACATGGCCAAGCTCAAAATATAGTATTGGGTTTATTTACACAAGTAAACATTTATTGCACATAGCTAGTCTCTTAGCTCTTTCAATATGTGAAAATCTTGCTTGAAATAATTACTTCCAACTTTCTTTCATTTACTTAAAGTAACAGAAATTGATATTTTACCTTGCATACCAATCATCTAGATAGCATCGTTAGCCTTTGGCAGTTCCAAGAAAATCAGGTCTACTATTTAATTGAAGTCTTATAGTATAGCAGCATTCACAAAAGCAGATTATTTTAATTAACAACATAATAAAAGGTCTGGACATGATTTTTTAAACTAGCTAGCTAACATATTATGGAGTCACAGGAACATTATATAGTTGTGTCATCCTGGGAATTTTATTATTTTGTTACTTCAAGAGCAGTATATTTTAAGTGAACATTAAAAGTTTTGTAACTGATGTTTTAGTTTTAATTACAAAGTAAGCTAGCTATTTTCTTTTTATGTCCAGGAACATCATTTAGTCTTGACCTGAGGACATCATACAGTTATGTTGTCTCTGGAATTTCATTTCATTTTAGGTTCACAACATGAGTAGTATATTTTATATTCATAACAGAGTAAAGTTCTGGAACTGATATTTAACCTCAAGGACAAAATAAACTAGCTAGCATAATATGCAGTCTCAGGGACATCATTCAGTCTTAACCTGGGAATATCATACAGTTTTGTTAATGTTGGAATTTAATTATTCTGTGATAGACATTCTTTATGTTATGAGTAGCTACAGCACTCTACTTCCACTGTTAATATAAAATATTTTGCTCCTGAGGTAACATAAAATGCTGACAGGGTCTCATCTCGTGTTGCCCTAGGAACATCATATAGGTGTGTTGTTTCAGGGAGCAATAAAAATGTATATTAAAAGGTTTGAGAAGCACTCAAATATCCTGAGACAGTGTAATATGTTAGCTAGCTTATGTCTCTTTAAAAACTGAAACAACAGTTCCAGAATATTTAGTGTAAAATATACTGCTCTTGAGGTAAAATGAAATAATGAAACTCCAGGGATAACAACTGTATGATGTTCACAGGTCAAGACTGGGGAATGTTCCTAGGACTATATGATATGGTAACTAACTTAATGTGTCCTTAATGCTAAAATATCAGTTCCAGAACTTTACTACTACTGTAAATATACTGCAAAAAATAAAATATTAACAAGCAAGAACATTTTGAAAATCAACAATAGGTCTTGTTTTTTTCATCTAAGAATAACTGACTTGTATGTGTTAGATAAATACTCTAGTTTTTAGAAACTTTGTCTAGGATTATCTTATTAAGATTAGTTTTCTAGTTTTAAGGATTTTCTAAAATGAAATAAGAAATTTATTTTCTATTACTGAAAGTTTTTGGTGTCAAACAAGAATTTCAAGACAACCTTACTTAATTTAAGAATACATTGTTCTAAAAACTAGACATGACTAGAAATACAAGATTTAATATATTTTCAAAAAAACTGATGACAGTTTATGTGACAAAGGATTTTATTGGGATTATTTTGTTTGCAATTGTTGCATTGTTTCTACGGTGCTGGTCAAAAATTTGAATATCATGAAAAAGTTTATTTATTTCAGTATTTCCATTCAAAATGTGAAACTTGTATATTATATTTATTCATTATACACAGACTAATATTTCAAATGTTTATTTCTTTTAATTTTGATGATTATAACAGACATCTAATGAAAATCACAAATTCAGTATCTTCGATAATTAGAATATTATGAAAAGGTTTAATATTGAAGACACCTGGTGCCACAATCAGCTAATTAGCTCAAAACAGCTGGGCTTTTGGTCTCTGAGTCTAGTTCTCTAGTCTACACAATCAGGGGGAAGACTGCTGACTTGACATTTGTCCAAAAGATGTCCATTGACACCTTGTACAAGGAGGGCAAGACACAAAATGTCATTGTTAAAGAGGCTGGCTCTTCACAGAGCTCTGTGTCCAAGAGGTGAAGGGAAGGGGAAAAAAAAGATGTGGTAGAACAAAGTGTACAAGCAATAGGGATAACCGCACCATTTAGAGGATTGTGAAACAAAACCCATTCAACAATGTGGCGGAGATTCACAAATAGTGGACTTCAAGAACCACCACACATATACAAGACATGGGTTTCAGCTGTCGCATTCCTTGTGTCAAGCCACTCTTGAACAAGAGACAGTGTCAGAAGTGTCTCACCTGGGCTAAAGACAAAAAGGACAGGACTGCTGCTGAGTGGTCGAAAGTTATCAATAAAAGTAAATTTTTCATTTCCTGTAAAAATCAAGGTCCCAGAGTCTGAAGGAAGAGAGGAGAGGTACAGATTCCATGTTGCTTGAAGTCCAGTGTAAAGTTTCCACAGTCAGTGATGGTTTGGGGTGCCATGTTATCTGCTGGTGTTGGTTCATTGTGTTTTCTGAGGTCCAAAATCAACACAGCCATTTACCAGGAGGTTTTAGACCACTTCCCGCTTCCTGCTGCTGACCAACTTTATGGAGATGCAGATTTAATTTTTCAACAGGACTTGGCACCTGCACACAATGCCAATGCTACTTGGTTTAAGGACCATGGTATCCCTATTCTTAACAGTCTAAAATCATTCTGTGTAAACAGATCATTTTTAAATGTATAATCTGATTATAAACATTGACTGGCCACTTCATTAAAAACTAGGCTCATTTTTTTCAGCTCAACTGAACATGCAGGAAAACTCAATGCTCAGGACCCCACAGGTCCACCACAGAGCAGATATCATTACTAATATTAATAATATTTATTAAATATATAATAAACCTTATTATATGTATTACAGTCTTAAATTAGAAAGACTTTAAAATCATTGTTTCGTTTATTTAAACTCCATATTGAGTATAAAGTGCATTAAATGATTCTATTTGTAAGATTTTTTTTTCTTGTTTCAAGAAATATTAAGACAATTTTGCTTGATTCAAGTATTTTTTTCTTATTTTTTAACACATATGTTTTATAGTGTATTGAGTATTTATACATTAAAGGCAGGTTATGGCCTGGTGGTAAGTCTCTGGTCTTGTAACCCGAAGGTTGCCGGTTCGATCCCAGGTCAGGTCATGACCTAAGTGCTACTGAGTAAGGCACCTAAGCATCAATTGTAAATCGCTCTGGATAAGAGTATCTGCTAAATGACTCAAATGTAAAGGACTCTAGCAAAAAAAATAACCAAATGATGTTTTATAAAAATGCTTAAAACAAGATTAATATGCTAGTTTTAAGATATTTTATCAAGTAAGTTTTGCTTAAATCTAGTTATAATGCCTTATATTGATCAATTTTTTACTGATTTTTGAGAGTACAAGATAAGTTACAGTGCAAGATTTTTTTCTTGTTTCAAGAAATCTTACAGAGATAAATTTTCTCGCTATACTGGCAGATAATTTTGTTTAATTCAACTATTCTTTTTCTTATTTTGATTTTATTTTTCTTATTTTTTAACAGACATTTTTTGCAGTGTACAAAATATACTTCTTCAGCGAACACTATAAGTGCTATCTAATAAGATGTTCTCAAGTAAATATTAGACACAATTTTCATGAAACTGCATTAAGTTACTGCATTAGTAACTATGCTTGCTAACTAGCTAGGTGCTAGATGTGCAAGCTTAAAAATACAGCTCCACAACTTTGTTAATTTAGGTAAATGAAAGAATGTTGGAAGTCATTTTACTTAATGATATTTCACTGTTTGAAGAAGCATTAAAGTTAATTTAATTTAAAAGTAGGGTTAGCCAGATAGCTTAACTAGCAGAGCAACAGCAATCAGACATTAACTAGCCAAGCTAAGGCTATGTACAGTAAATATTAACTTCTGTAAATAAACCCAGTACTATATGTTATGCATGTAAAACAAAAAACTTGTGAAATAAATCTCTTACATTCAGCAGGAGATGCAGTGGTCACCAAATCCGAACCCCATTACTAAAGAACACCAGCAGAAAATTCACAAGATAGAAAGACAACTGAGCATGAAAGTCTAAGGAAATTACATAATCATGGACCAGACTCTCAAAGGAAAGTTTAAACATCATCTGGAATCTAAACCATGAAAAATCAATGCAGTTCAAAAAGCAAAAAAAAAAAACTATCCAGGATAATGTTGCAAAAAGAGTGTTTAGTGTGTGTATTAGACAATTGAAATAATTTATACCACACACCTTTTTGGACATTCAGAATTGTGCTTTTCCTCACAAACAAAACACGGATTCATCAGCACAGTTAAAGTTTTGTGGTGAAATGGAAGTAGACAAGCTCAACCTTTACGCCAGAATACAGCTGCTTAGCTTTGTGTTTGTACTCTGGCGTCTGCAGTGTTAGGGACCATCTCATAATTACCAGAAGAAATGTGAAATGTTTTAGTGTCTGTAGCCAATGACACTCATATTGACACTAGCCAATAACACTCTGTTCTCTCACCATGAATGGCTTTAAACTCTCCATTTGCACAATTTATACTATTTGCACGTTTTGTTTTTACAATTATTTGCTATTATGATATCATGGCCAGGGCATTGCTGCACAGCTGTATTAGTCATCACAATGCTCAAGCAGAATGTCAAATTTCTTCACAGATCTAATGAAAGAAAGTCATTCTTGTATTGTCAGCCCTGCAGCACTTGTCAACATAATTGAACTCACAAATTAACACATATATAACATAGAGTGACAAACATATAAGACTGCTGTAATTGTACACAAAGTCCTTCTAGAACAGTAAACCTGGAGTGGAAAGTATTCCAGAATTCCATTCTGAACCCTTGTGTGTGCAATGAACATAGTAGAACGTGAGTTAATGTGAATGAGCAGATTCTTCTAGATCTGTGCGAATTGGAAAAGAACACTGTATACCACTCTAGAACACTGTAAATGGGAAGAATATTGAATGAGGAGAACACTGAAGATCAGTAGAATGGGGAAAATTAGAGTGAAAATAATACAGAAGAGTGAACAGGTGGAGAACATTCTAGGTACCCCAATTAACCACTGGGTGAGTGTGCTTCTTATTTGGCTCTGTTACTTACCATAAGGAGTTCCTGGTCCAAAATCCTTTGCAGCATCCTGCATGTACTGCCCCAGCAATTCTCCATTTGTGGTTCTGATCGGGATCTTTCTGTCCAGTTTCTCATAGAAGAACTCCTCAATACGGGCACCTGAGTAAATACTTGGATTAGGGTGGCAAATATGTAGATTATGTTGGCCAAAAGGCCTCATCATCTCTCGTCACAAACATCTCTCTAGTATTACAAACAATAGAGTCTTTCATGCACACTCTTAAAAATAAAGGTTCTGAGGAGCCATAGAACAACTTATGGCTCTCTAGAAAACTCCAATGAATGCTTTTATTGCAGATGATGTATGACTTTAACCCTCTGGAGTCGGCACTGTCACCAGGGACAAAAGCATAATTCCGCAAAGACACTTTTAGTGAGATTTTTTCTTAGAAACAAAACTAAACACACCCTGGAAACCTTAAAGGGTCTTGAATTGAAAAATATTTTTAGATATTTGTGAGAGGAGCTTAAATAAGCAGAAACATGTTTTTCAGAGCAAGTCTGTCAAATAATATCTGTCATTCATATGATAATGACATGGTAATTCCAGACATTCCATAGGTGGATTACCGGTCATGGAATGTGTGAAATGTGTGTTCACACTTTTCTCATAAATATTCAATCTAGGAACCACTGAATGAATAAAACATGTTAACTCACATTTGTTAAGTTTAGAAATGTCTGAAAACTGTACTGATCAGTGTGTAGCCAACACCTCTGTTTATTCAGTTCTGAGCTCAAAAGTCTTGGCTAGAAATGTTGAGTGTTTTTTTTTACAATATATCAGCACATCTGAAAATTGTTTTTTGGAAAATCTAAGTTTAGAGCAGATTTAATAAAAATATAGATTTATGACACTCTTACTGTTTTGACTCTGTTGTTGCTGAGTTTGTGCTGAACAAAAGCCTGTGTAACACTTTGAAAACAATAATTTTAGATGGGTGTAATTTATGAAACATCAGGGCATGTCAGACTACATAAGAGTCTCTGAAATACCCTCAGATTCCAGAGGGTTAAAAAAAATGTACTTCCATGATGAAATGTAAACCAACGCTTGACACCAGGAGCCTTTCAGGAACCTTTATTTTAAGAGTGAAGTAAAGTGGGACAAAAGTTTTACTCCAATGATTAAGAATAAAGAAATAAAACCTAATGATATAGAGCATCCTTAAGTCTTCAGAAATTGTACAATGTCCAGCATTGTGTCTTTCTACTCATGCTTTTTGCCAAAGCCGTGCATTTGGTCTTTAACAAAGCAATAATAACATCTCAGCCCACTGGAAAGGCCTATATTTGAGATTTCCCATATGACTAAAGCTCATATCATGCATATAAACATCTCTCAGCTGGAAACAGCTTAGCTATACAACTTTAATGAACTAATTATGTCCTCATAAGAACTGTTCCCTACTCAAGCAACTCTCATGTTTATATACACAAATGATTTCAGCATTAGCTAAACATGCTAATATAAAGACATCACAGCACTAAGAGAGCTTATAAACTTCATTAGCATTGATAATTCATTGTACAGTGGCTTTCAAAAGTAGTCATACCCCTTGAACTTTTTCACATTTTGTCACCGTACAACCACAAACTTAAATGTGTTTGAGATTTTCACATTTTTAATCAAATAAAAAGTGTGACATGCAAAAGTAAAAATATGTATTTGATAAAAATTTTGAAAACCATGTATCATTTTCATTCCACGTCACAATTATGTTGTACTTTCTGTTGGTCTATCACTTAAAATCTCAATAAAACACATTTAAGTTTGTGGTTGTAAGGTGACAAAACGTGAAAATATTCAAGGGGTATGAATACTTTTGCAAGCCACTGTATATGTAAATACAGCTGCATCTCAGTAAATGAGAATATCATGGAAAAGTTAATTTATGTCAGTAATTCAGTTCAAAAAGGGAAACTTATACAGATTAATTCAACACAGAGTGTCTATTTCAAGTGTTTATTTCTTTTAATGTTGATGATTATAGCTGACAGCCAATGAAAACCCAAAAGTCAGTATCTCAAAACATTAGATTATTTAAGACCAATTCAAAAAGTGATGTTTAATACATACTGTAAATGTTGTTCTACTGAAAAGTATGTACAGTATATACACTCAGTACGTGGTCGGGGCTCCTTTTGCATGAATTACTGCATCAGTGTGGTGTGGCATGGATCAGCCTGTAGCACTGTTGAGATGGTATGGAAGCCCAGGTTGCTTTGATAGCTCCTTGGACTGTGACTGAAAGTAAATTTTACATTTCATTTGGTCCCAGAGTCTGAAGGAAAAGATACACACAATCCGGGTGTAGTGTGATGTTTACGTGGGGGTCATATCATCAGCTGGTGTTGGTCCACTGTGTTATATCAAGTCCAAAGTCAGTGCAGTCGTCTACCAGGACATTTTAGAGCACTTCATGCTTCCACCTGTTGACAAGCTTTATGGAGATGTGGATTTCTTTAATCCAGCAGGACTTGGTACTGCCCACACTGCCAAAAGTATCATATCCTGTTTTAATAACCACAGTGTCAGTGCGCTGGGCAGTAAACTCACCTGACCTAAACCCCACAGAGCATCTATGAGCTATTGTCAAGAGGAAGATGAGACACCAAACCCAAAGCAACCTGGGCTTCCATATCACCTTAACAGTGCCACAGGCTGATTGCCTCCATGCCACCTGCTAGGGCTGCACCTAACGATTATTTTTTTATCGATTAATCTATCGATTATTTTTTCGATTAATCTAATCATTGCCTTGTTGTCTGCACTTAATAATGTACCCAAAATGATGAAAAAAGAGAAATCCTCTTAATAT
>BRDA01004160.1:31143-41207 GCA_036984385.1 Crenuchus spilurus | reverse complement strand
CACTCAGTCTTTCTTTCTCTCTCTCTCTCTCTCACTCACACTCAGTCTTTTTCTCTCTCTCTGTCTCTCTCTCACACTCAGTCTCTCTCTCTCTGTCTCTGTCTAACTCACTCTCTCACACACACACACAGTCATTCTCTCTCACACTCAGTCTTTCTTTCTCTCTCTCTCTCTCTCACTCACACTCAGTCTTTTTCTCTCTCTCTGTCTCTCTCTCACACTCAGTCTCTCTCTCTCTGTCTCTGTCTAACTCACTCTCTCACACACACACACAGTCATTCTCTCTCACACTCAGTCTTTCTTTCTCTCTCTCTCTCTCTCACTCACACTCAGTCTTTTTCTCTCTCTCTCTCCCTCCCCTCTGTCTGTCTCTATCTGTCTGTCTGTCTCTTAGTTTAACACAGTATTAAGTTACAGTGTTGCCATTATCTGTTCATCTCTTCAACATACAGATATGTATCTATTAAACATCTAAATCAGACAGATGGTCACATCTCTCTCTCTCTCTCTCTCTCTCTCTCTCACCCTCTCTCTCTCTCTCTCTCACCCTCTCTCTCCCTCTCTCTCTCTCTCTCTCTCACCCTCGCTCTCTCTCTCTCTCACCCTCTCTCTCTCTCTCTCTCTCTCTCACCCTCTCTCTCTCTCTCTCTCTCACCCTCTCTCTCTCTCTCACCCTCTCTCTCTCCTCTCTCGGGGAGATGTGTAATTAGTGTTTCTGTTAAACAGTTCAGGATATTCTGCTGTCATTTGTGAGATTGATGTTTGAGTGTGTGTGGCCTTTCTCAGTACATCATTACGCTTAGAGAAAAGAACAGTATGAGATGAGGAAGCTGACTGGTCATGGTAATCTGAGGCTTTGCACACTGTTGCTGTTGTTTCAGTATTTAGCCTTCCTTTAAGAGTACTCTTCCACCCCAGTGAGGTATTTATCATTTAATACACCTAAAATAAAAGATATGATGATCACTGGTGTCCAAGCCTCTCTCTGCTCAGTTTAATGCTACCTGAGTGAGACCATGTTACAACTGATAAGCAATTCCTGAACAAGATTACTTTGCACTTGGAGAATAATGTATGTTTTTCTCTAAGGAGATTAACAAAGTAAGACAACAATGTAAAAGAAAATGATTTTGCTTATCTGTACTGCTTTGGGCTTTTTCTGTAATGGTCTGATAACTATTAAGAATTGCTAAGACAGCAGCGTTAGCCATTAACTGACTTCTGTTTCACAAAGTAGATTAAATGGGAGAAATCTTGAAGATGAATCATGACTTAATGAGTTTGAGCAAACAGCAGTAGCACTAATAGAGGAAGCTGTCTTTGTAGAATTCATTCTGGTTTCATGAATAAGGAATAAAGGGGGGAATGACTAATGTGGATGCCAGTTTGACAGACAAACAAAGCAATGTAAACATCACCCCAATGAAATTGGTGGAGACAAGGCCATGTTATTAGAGCACTGTAACACCCATTGGAGATTGGGTAATTTATTGCAGACACATTTGACAGAAACACTGAAAATATTGATAGGCTAGAAGGGATGGAATGACTGTTTTCCAAATCACATTTGCATTTCAAATTGGTACAGTAAGAGAGCCTGCAATCCACCGTAACCATGGAAATGTGCACCTACAAGAGCGTTATGTCACACATCTTATTGTCTGCACTTGCTTTTAATGTAGAACATATTCACTTTCAGAGAATGTGCTTTCCATCAATGATTACAGGCTTGCAAATTAAGCTAACATGCAGGAATGCACAGAAATCCAAACCGGCTTAAGTTAACCGGTTCAGCAGTTTTAGATCCGAGATAATCATCATCATCATCCTTCAGTTGACCTACACTTCTCTGTACACATTTTAGGCTGTGCACATCCACAGGATGTGTACATTTTTCAAACAGAGTTTGTCTTTGAGAAATAAAAAGGTTATTAACATTAACATTAGTGAGATGAGTGCTGTAGCACAAATGCTACATTAAAGTGCATATTCACCACATTCATCCTATGATGCCTCGTGGGAAACATGCTCAACTTTCAGCAGAGAGTGAGAAGCTGTGCTAAAGTCTATAAGCTCACTGTCAACAACTTGTGGGAGACACCAACACTGAGCTAAAAAGCAGTGACACTGTCCTACCTCACACTTTTTCCAGAAAGCCTGAGTATCTGGAGCAGCAACATTTGTGGATTTTGGTAGGTTTGTATAGTCATAGAAAATGTTGATCTTAAGGAGTGACTTCATTCAAGCTATAATTCAAAACAATAGCTAGTTGTTTTTGTACTGACACAGGGCTGGAATGATTATCGTCAAGACCATGTAGCCTAATCTTCATCTTCACACGTTACTGTATGTCATTTCTGTTGTCCGATTTCTTTTCTAGTCTACTTTGTTCATGTTTATTCTGCTGCAGGTGTATCAGAAGATTCCTTACCTGATGTTTTAGATGTGAAATAGCCAGAATGCCAACATAAATGCAAACATGCAGGAATAGGAGAGAATAAAATTAGGGAGGTGCCATAATTAAGCTGCCATTTAGAACATATACAGTCAAAATGATCAATGTGGTCTTTAATGGTACAAATATTCAGAACTGTTTTTTTATGTTTGGTAGTATTAGTTTCTTCACAATCAGAGTGATTCATGTGATAATAATATCATTAAAGACCAGGACACTGTGGTTCATTTTGTCAAGACTGTTACAAAAAAAATCCATATTGGTCATTCTCATGCTAATGGAGGACTATTACCATTTTAAATCGATTGGTATTCAAAGTGGTCTGAAGCACATTTGTTGGCTTGACATAAAATGTTCAGGTTTATTTGTTCATGTTTTTCCAGCCTAAATAATGACTGCTTATTTACTTTCACTGATACTTCTCTAGCTATCACATTAACATAGGTCAGTAGCAGTCTTGCAAACTCTTTCTTGGCATCACTGAGGGCTTTGTTTGTTACTGTATCCAGCAGAAGTTTATTATTGTGTTTTTGAATAGGGATATGAGATTCAGAATTGAGACACGCATGATGCATTGACAGAAAAGGTCACTGAACAGTCCAATCATATCACCTAGAAATTCTAACCTTTTAAAAGCTGTAAAGAAAGATTATTACTTGTGACTTGACTGCATATGTTAAATGTCATTGTGTCGGTTTCTCTAATTCAACCACTTTTTCATAAGAGACATTTAAAGTAGAATATTATGTCATTTCTGATAGACATGACTCTACTATATAATGACCTTCTCAGACATACCATCACAAATATGTGACATTTCAAACCAATAATGGCAATGACTGAACAAACCAATAATGGCAACAAGTGTTTTGATCATTTTTGTATCCAGCTTTTAATTGTGATAACAGGTAAAGATGCTATAAAACAGTGATAACCATACAGACTACAGCTTAACCATTTACACTTTGTGTTAATATCTTTTGTCTTTTACCAAAAGGATGTCTCTAGACACGGCACTGTAGTCAGTTCACCCATGACACTCCTTCTGTGTCCTCTTAATGGGCTCTTCACTGCCCACATCAAGTTTAAAACCCTGATGCTTTATTACAAAGATCTAAACAGACTAGCTCCTTACTTGATGCTGATGATCAAAACTCAGTCTCGTACCTCTAGCCCTTCAAGCTTCAAGTATTGCTCAGCCTGAAGGACCCATCGTCTTTTAAGATTCATGGAAGACAAGCATCAATGCTTTTCTTTGCGCTGGCACAATTGATAAATGCTGTAAAGGACTACCACTGACCATCTTCAAATGCCGTCTGTAGACACATCTTTTTAAAACAGCAGTAAATGTACTCTAATCATGCATGTATTAAAATGAGATGCTTGCACTTGCTTTGTTTTATCTGTATTGTATCTTCAGAGTGGACAACATAGCACTTCTCTGGATATCAGCGTCTGCTAATTCTCATAAATGTAAATGCTTCTTTTGGCAGTTGGATATTAATCAAAAAATAAATGGAAAATATTAATATTTTTTTAACTGCTTTATTATAATATAAAGATATAAAAATAGTATTCTCATATTATGGTGTAAACCCACAATATCTATTCTAAAACGTGTTATTAAACAGATACGTATTCAGGGTAAAAGAAAAATCGTAAGCCTCTTAAAGCAGAGTTTATATTTAAAACCTTATAGGACTTGCACTACAGGAACCATTACGGTAGTTCAGTGCTTGTATTTCAGGGGGTTAAAAGCTTTGAAAATGTGCAAGGGTTTCAGTTGTGACCATTTACAGCCTGTGTACTACAGTCCTGTGATTAGAGTTTACAACAGCTGTTCAGTTTCCACCTTTTTCTACTGTAAACAGTTACAGTACAATTCTAGTGAAGCTTATAGTGGATGAAATATTAACTAAATGTGCTACAATTCCAAATGAAAAGTATGAAAAATGTAAATTAAATAATAATAACAATGCAGTGTAACTTATTTTGACTTTTATTTCATTGCAGACAGCATGAAGGCATTTCAAGTTTTGTCTGGTCCACAATTTCATGTGTTAAAATTCATCCATTTGTGCATTTCAGGTCTACAACACATTGCAAAAAAGTTGGGATGGGTCCATTTAGGGCTAGTACTGAGGTAAACAAAAAAAACTATCTGAATAATGATGTGGTTTCAAATAGGTGATGCCAACAGGTGACTGTGGTCATAATTTGGCACAAAAGCTGTATCCTCCAAAAGGCTGAATCTTTGAGGAGTAAAGATGGGCAGTGGATGTCCAGTTTGTCAACAAATCCATTAGACAATTAATAGAATGTATAAAAACAGCATTCCTCAAAGAAAGATGGGAAGGTTTTTACATATTTCTCCCTCTACAGTGCATTCAATCTTTAAACATTTCAAGGAATCGAGAAATTTAAGTGCAGAAATACCTCAAACTGCACTGCAGGGACCATCATTAATCAATAGCTGATGTAACCACATGAGCAAGAGTTTACTTCTACAAATCTTCAAGAAGCACTATAGCGCATTACATTCACAAATGCCACTTATAAAAGAAGACTAATGGCGAACATGCAGAAGTGGAGTTGATTTCACTGGGCTCGGAGGCATCACATGGTGGAAACATGTATTTTGGACAGAAGAGTCAGTATTCCAAATCTTTTTTTTTAAAGAAATTGATGTTGCATGCTCCAGACCAAAGTTCAAGGTCAGTCCAAAAGCCTAGGTCAAGGGTTCTGTCAGTGCCCTTAGCAAAGATAATTTACACTTCTGAAAATGACATTGAGATTTTAGAGCAACAAATACTGCCTTCAAAATTACATCAAAAAGACAAGGCAAAACCACATGCTGCACACATTAAAATACATGGCTGTCTTTTAAATGTTGAGAGAAGGAATGGCACCATTACAAAGTGGTACATGCTTTACCATCCTAGCTTTTTCGGAATGCATTGTAGATCTGAAATGCAGTAATGGATGCATATTAACAAATGAAAGGAAGTCGACCAGATTAAATATAAAATATCTATTTATAGTGAAATAATAGTTAATGTAAGAAACATTTTTCAACCTTCTCTCTCTCTCTGTGTGTGTCTCTCTCTCTCTCTGTGTCTCTCTCTCTTTCTCTCTCGCTCTCTCTCTTTCTCTATTTCTCTCGCTCTCTCTGTCTCGCTCTCTCTCTGTCTCACTCTCTCTCTCTCGCTCTCGCTCTCTCGCTCTCTCTCTCTGTCTGGCTGTCTGTCTGTCTCTCTCTCTGTCTCTCTCTCTCTGTGTCTGCTGTAATTGTAAAATATGATTAATTACTATGAATAATGATTCCTCGGTAATCATTCCACTGCTGACTTCTACACATGCCTACCCATTAACTTCTGTTATAAGTGTGTTTCAAGACATTAGGTTTTCTAAATACAAACACATCTGGATAATGTGTAGGTAATCACCTATGCTAGAAATTAAGTTTAAAGCTTTTGGAGATATTGGTTTGCACACTAGCAGTGTACAGTAATATCAAATTCTGAATGAGGGAAACCACTGAATGGTTCTTCATCCTCATGGCTTTTATTATGCTTTGGTTTAACAAACAGATGCTAAAAAACTGCTCAGGACCTGAATACATTTGGAAACCTGCTTCCCTTTAGGCAGTGCAGAGTCAGTTTATTACAGGGCAAAACAACGGAATACCCCTTTACACTTTTACTATACAAGGTCATCTCAATAACTGTATCACTCTGCTCTGTTCTCCATGAAAGTGAGGCCTTGCTTGGGGCCAGTACACATTGTTTATTGTACAAAGGCGCATTTCATCCTGCGGCACTGGTGCATTTATTATTCATTAAACAAGAGGCCAGGTGACATGCTTTATTTGAAAAGCCTTAAGCACTGTCGGTTGGCAACAAGACAGACGGAAAGCTTTCTATAACTGTGTCACTTCAAAGCCCTGACATCAGCTCTGTATGGAAATGTACTTCATTGTGAGTGGTGAATAATGGGTCATTGAAAGATGTATTAATAGAGCCTTACAGGTGTCACTCGTTTACATGCACATTGTTATCTAGTTTGAACGATCAGGTTGATGGGAATGATGATGGTGATCATAAAGATGGTTATAATATGATGCTTATAACTGTCACATTATAGTGATGTCTTTAGGAACAAAATGTAATTTTAAGAAATGTCGTCTCTGTATTTTTCCAGTTTGTGGAGACATCCACGGGCAGTTCTTTGACCTGATGAAGCTGTTTGAGGTTGGAGGCTCACCAGCCAGCACACGTTACCTTTTCCTGGGTGATTACGTTGACAGAGGATATTTCAGTATTGAAGTAAGTTTTGTGTTGGATTTACATTTCAGAAACTGTCCTCATACATTCATGTAACGCTACAGTATATGGAGTCAGTTAATGATTAGAAAAAAGATCATATTAATTGCCAAATGTTTTGTACATGTACATTACTGCTCAAAAGGTGGGGTCACATGGAATATTTCCATAACAACACATACTTTTATTAAAATCTTTTTTTTTTTTCTAGCTGTTTGAAGAGCTATTTACTCTCAGCAGAAGTTAACCTATTTTGAGCACGGCATCGTGGGACATAGCAAAATTGTGGATTTGCGGGAAATGTGCTAAACTTTGTTTGGAGAGTAAACAGTTATACTTACAGCCTATAAAATCACTGTCAACAACTTGTGGGAGACACCAAAAATTAGCTAAAAATAAGCAGTGAACACTGTCCTACCTCATCCTTCTACCATATAGTTCTGTATATTTGAAGATTTGTCAGCAGTAACTTCCTGTCTCTGTGTTGTGTTCTTGCTCTTTTTCAGTGTGTGCTGTACTTATGGGCTTTAAAAATCCTTTACCCCAAAACACTGTTTTTGCTGCGCGGGAACCATGAATGTAGACATTTAACAGAGTATTTCACCTTTAAGCAAGAATGTAAGTACAACAGCCAGTTCAGTGACACTCTTGACACATAAAACACTCCTTTATTCTATGCTACCAGGAATACTTCCCATTATAAACTGTCATTTTAAAATACAAACAAACAGGGCCTATTCTGGTCACAAACGGCCCTTTCTTTCCTTTAAGGCTGCATTGAGAACTTAAATTTCTTCCTGCTCAGCTTATGAAGTCACAGTTCTTGTTCAGTTTGATGTTTACACTTGTCAGACCAGTTGCATTTTGGGCTGAATAGAAGGTTGCCCAAAAAAATTGCCAGCCACATTCAAATACTTTTTTCTTCATCTACTAGACATGTTTGGATGGCCTTTTAAGACTCTCTGTCTCACACACAGGCTTTTGTGTGTTTTGATGTTTGCTTTGGCTGGCCAGCATCCTTCCTCCCTTGTGTTTCAGCTTGGCCTTCTATTCCATCCCTGACAGGTAGAATTAAATACTCTGAACGGGTGTACGATGCGTGTATGGACGCCTTCGACTGCCTCCCTCTGGCTGCACTCATGAACCAGCAGTTTTTGTGCGTTCATGGAGGACTGTCCCCCGAAATCACAAATCTCGATGACATCAGAAAAGTATGTATACCTCGCCTTCCGTCCCGTCCAGCAGGTTTTTAGCTAATTGCTTAAAGGAAGCTTAGTAGTTAGGTCCCTTAATGTTGTGCTAATGAAATATCACCTGAAGCAAAGATCCTGAGCAGCACTATGATGATATGTATATGATAATCAAATATTTTTTTTCTACTGAGAAGTGAGTATTCATATGTATGGTATTGTATTATACTATGCTTGTTGTATTTCATGAATATCGAGAGAAACTGTCTCATTATTGATCTTAAATTTATTCCTTTTACTGTTAAGTGGAACTGAGACTTTTCAATTTCCTTCAACAATTTCCTTTGAACTGCCACTGTGTCATTAAGCGTTGATGGCCTTTCCTGTTCTGTACTCTGTGGATAAGACCCACAAATACACACAATTCACAGAGTGAATGACCAGATTTAAAACACTTGGCAATTTCCTCACCTTCAGTAAAAGGCTTCCGCATGCTCCAGTCATACTCTCCTCTCATCTAATTGAAGGGGCTTTTTTTAAGAACCGTATAGTCATATTCCTTTCTTGGAAATGGTTTCTGCTAGATTTGAGGAGGCTAAATGTTTTGTACTTCATCCATTTCCCCCCTAGAAGAAAGCACATTCATTTAGAGGTAGAAATAAGTAGAAAAGTTTAGACATTTAGCACAAACTGCCATTATGAACTCTATTTTGATGATATACTGATTGGTTTGGATCACTTGAATGCAAGAATGTTTACTATAATGCCTTTAAAGCTAAGCATCTCTAAGTTAAACATTTGTTTACCCTCTCCAGTTAGACAGATTTAAAGAGCCTCCGGCATATGGACCAATGTGTGATCTGCTGTGGTCAGACCCGCTGGAGGACTTTGGCAATGAGAAGACCCAAGAACACTTCACACACAATACAGTGCGAGGTTGCTCCTACTTCTACAGGTGCTAAAATACACAAAAAACATACACAAACCCTTTATTAAATTATAAAAAAACGTTAAATTATTGGTGCAACATTGTTACAATTCTGAGCTTTTACAAGCATCATGTTTCAGCTGTTACTTTTTGCCTCAGTGGATGGCCAAATGGGTTACACTACAGAATACAACAAAATACACTACAGCTCTGATTAGGGTTGCAGCGGTAACCAGTTTTACCATCTACCCTGTTATTAAAATGTATGGTTATCATGCCGTGTGCATTTGCTTATTGCCGGTACTAAAGGAAAAAGGTAAGCCAGCTGAGAATCTCACCCACGCATGTGCAACTCCGCCTCTTCTGCCCCTCGGCCACTGGTGCCACGCTCAAGCACAAAGTGGCGAAAATAGCAGAGAGAAGTGCAGCTAAACGAAGGAGTCCCACAAACTTTTTCTCCTATCTATGGGAATACCATCCCTCTGGGAAGATCAAAGTAGGTGTCTCATTAATAACTGTCCCTAACAAAAATTTGTGAAATTTCGACTATAAAGCTTATGTTTCTTCATGCTCAATCCGTGCTGTAAGCACCAGGAAAGTGCCGAGTCATCTGAACATATAGGCACGCCAGTGCTGGAGAGCTTGTGCATGTGAAGTGTGTGTCCGTGTTACGGCCCTTTCACTCTGATTTGGATTTTTCTGTACTCCATTGTGAAAAAATGCCATTAATTTATGTGCGTTCATTTAAAAAATTTGATGTACCGATTTTTCATCCATTAAATTCAGGCTCTGTGTCAAAGCCTTAAAAGGGAAATCTCTATTATGAGGATCATGTCAGAAATAGTCCCCTCTGTTTCCAGTATCTGGTTATTCCCCACTATCTTAGCAGTAAAATGGATGCTTACAGCTATAGTTGATCAGACACTGACCCAAACTCAGTTTTTGAGATATTACAGATTTTTTATGGTAGGATCTTTACTTGTAAGAGTACATATAAAGTGTGGTTTTAGTAGTTTTACTATATATATATATATATATAAACATCTGGTTTTAGACCACAATAATTTATTAGTAGGTGTAGGGCCTCCTTTTGCGTCCAATACAGTGTCAATTCGTCTTGGGAATGAAATATACAAGTCCTGCACAGTGGTCAGAGGGATTTTAAGCCA
>BRDA01004160.1:17108-31043 GCA_036984385.1 Crenuchus spilurus | reverse complement strand
TATATATATATATATATATATATATATATATATATATATATATATATATATATATATATATATGTACACACACACACACACACACACACACAAGTTTTGTTATCATTTCTTTAAGAGTCAGTGTAACTTATAATAATATGTGTGAAATATTGTGATACCATGATAACTGCAATATCGCAATATTTTCTGAGACGGTTATCATACCGTGAAAATGTCATACCATTGCAACCCTAGCTCTGATATATACATATAGTATTTTATTTTGGGTAAACTGTTACTTGCCCAATGTTTATGTTAATATGAAGCTGTATGTGAGTTGGTTAGCATGTTTGCCAGTACTGTTTGATAAATATTGCACACTGACTCTTTGTGGAAGATGTGCAGCATACTTCAAACTATTCAGACAGAATATATATGTGGACTGAGTCTCATTTTTCTCCCCCAGTGGCTTATGATTTGATTTACTGGCAGCCATGACATACTATATGATTTGTGGAGTTGGGCTTTGACTTGGGATGGAAATGTCACATGCCCATCTGCTGAAGAATGGAATCAGCCTGGCATTATGAAATCCTTTATCTGAAAACTCCACCTCCAGTTCAGCTTCAGGAAGTGTGATCTCCACCAATATGAACAAACCAAAGCTTCCTGTATGTTAAAAGCAGGGCTCAGAAACAGATTAAAATCTTATGTCCCAAAAGCAGCTAGAATAAAATGAAATAACCATTACATATGTGTATTATTTGTGTTGGACCAGTATAATTAAATACGTAGTTTGGAGAGCTGTTGGACTCAGCAGCTGTGTTTGTATTGCTAAACACATGTTGACATGCACACACAGGCTGTTTAAATGTACTGTGTGTGTGTTTGTGTGTGTGTGTGTGCGTGTACACCTACGTACATGCACACACATCATATCATTCATAGTTATTTTCAGATCAGTTAAAATAAAATACCACTAATTTTACATTCATGTGTTTTCTTCTTTAAAGTCTGGTTTCAGGTTCTAACCAAGTAAAAATCTACACGTTTATGTTCATTGCTGTGAAAATTGAACGTAGTCTTAAAGCGATAGAGCAGATTAATTGCCATCTCAGTCTAAAGCTGTTGTTTGTGTGTGAGACTTTCAAAATTTTCACCTGTGATTATTGAAGAATGCATTTATTTTGTTCTGTCTTATTGTTCTTAGCAAAGTTTCCTTTTTTTGTTTTTCTTTCTTCAAACCAGAGGCCTAATTCCAATATTTTGTAAGAAGTTACGCCAAAGTGAGATCAGGATTTGTAGATGCTATAAATCTATATGAAATCTCAAAGGAAGCAGAAGAATGCACCATAAATTTCCATCAATTTAGTAGAAGCTTCAGAACTGAAAGCTGCCAGGACGATTGTGCATTTAATATCAGCAGACCCTGGTGGTGCTTCCTTTCGCATCAATAACAGCACCTCTCTCTATCTGTCTCTCAGTCAGTAGGGTGTAATTGGAAGCATACTGTCTTGCTGGCTTTACGAGCCTGCCCCTGAGCTGCAGACACCAAAGAGCAGGCCAGTCCTGCCTCTTCCCCAAAGTGCCGGCGAAAAAAAACATCCTGTCTCATCCCACCACGAGCCCTTGTAACTTTTTTACACATGTAGCCAGCCGTGTAATTACACACGATTCAAATTTGCACCCAACATGTTTTTAGAACTGACCGCCAGTCTTTTGATTTGTGAATGCTTACGTTTGGGGGGAAATCTAATTTGCTAGTGCTTATCATTCATGTAGATGCTGAGTTACAGAAATACCTTTGACATTTTGCTTGCAAGTCACGATACAATTTGTACTGTACAAATGATCTGTCTCTTGTTCGTGAACTAGCAAATTGGCTGCAAAGATGTAGACTAGCAAGACAAGAAACATGCTTTTCACCTTCTCTGTTTTCTGTGTTTTCACCCTGTGTTCTTAATGAACCTGGATCTCCAGTTTAGCGTCTGTTGAAAAATGTCTCAGCCTCTGGTTATTTTGCCTTTATTACAGTCAGGGTTTTTTTTTGCACTCAGCTAATGAAATTCTAAATGAACCCAAATTAGAGGATATGGATGTGTGCTGCCATGAAACTGAAACATTTCCATTGCTGCTAATGCATGGCTGGATTGTGGAGTGTGAGGAGAAACCATGCTTATCGTGGCTGCTGACCAGAAATCATTTGAATGTAGCCTTTTGCACAGAGCTGAGTGATCTTCTGCCCGAAAGGATTTATTCAACTTAAAAAGGGGTTTTCTGATTTGTTGTCAAGAACAACTGCAGCTATGTTTTATATATGTTTGTCATTACGTAGTTCATTGGAAACAGCTACCTCTGTGGGTGAATTTTGATCTTGTTAACCTTCTTCTGATCATGTAAAACCATTTTTGTGACATTTGTGGTTTGCAAAGCCAAGAAAGTAAGCAGTTCCTTCATTGATCATTCTCCTGAGTGTATTTGTGCAGGCACACACCTCTGTTAGTACTTCAGGAGGTTTAGTTTTGACAGCTTATTCAGTGGTCACAGTCAGCCATGAAGTAGACTTATCATCGAAACCAGTTGTAAACATGGAAATGTTCCAGCTTGCTTCTTTCTAGTTAGCTAGGAGACTTGTGGCATGGAAAAGTCCAGAAACTCACTTTTAGCCTTTCAGGATGGTTGACCATGTTTGCTTTGGCTTCCACTCTTCCTCGCTGATCTCATGAGTGTTGAGGTTTCGCCCTCACTCTCAAACACACACAGTTGCAGTTTTCATGTGAAATTTCTTCCCTTGAAGATTACTATGATGGACTTTTAATGTGTAGTGTGCTTGCACTGTTGGAATATTTTGTTTCATTTGTATAAATGAGTTGCATTTGAGACCTGTGAGGTTGATTTTGTCCATGTATCTCTGTGCAAAATGTCTTCATCAGTTCAGCAAATCAAGTGTAATGCATTTTCTTCCATAGTTATCCCGCCGTGTGTGACTTCCTTCAACACAATAACTTATTATCTGTCATCCGGGCCCATGAAGCACAGGATGCTGGGTGAGTACCTCATCACACACATTTTCCAAAGACCAAAAATATTATTTCTTAAATAGTGTAGTGCTAGACAGTATTAATAAAAGTAATTATTTTAATAATGTCTAAATTTGTGCCTGTATTAGATTAGGTTTATCATTAGTAAAGTTAATGAGCTCTGTGAATTCTTTGCTAAAACGTCTTCTAAACCTGCCAGACTAATTGTTTTGGTATCTTAGGCTGTGCTCAGACTGCTAGCTCAAATCTGACTTTTGGTCATTCTAGATTGTATCCTGATTGAGTTTTGATAGATCAGACAGTCAAAAATCACATGAAGTCCAAGCCACATTTGGAAGTGGTTTGAAATCTGTCTCGGTCTGGATGCTCTGGCTGCTGAAATCAGATTTCAAACTGCCTTTTGCGTCAGCATGACAGACAATGACCAAGTCAAATCCAGAGAGGAGGAAGTGCGTAACGTATCGTACTGCAGCGGAATCCCATTTTGCCAGGTCTTGACATTCTCCAGCTCACGGTCTGACAGAAAGTAGCTCTACAAAACTTAAACTAACCCAAAGTCGAGTCCAATCACAATTTCGAGGAAGCTCTTAACAGTTTTTTTACTACTCTTAAATTTTATTTTAATCTTCCTTTGTCAGTCATTTAATTCAAGTTAATAATAATTCATTCTATTTTATATTTTGATGAATTTCATATATGTAATGTATTATTATTTTTATGAAATATCATTTAAGACAATGAGAGAAGAAAATCCATACATACTAATTGTAAGCTTGTTTTTTTTTGGCATTTTAAACAAAGTGCATATATGTGTGTACATATTATTTTACTCATAATGTAAGAAAGTGACAGAATAAAATACATAATTGTAAGCTTTTTAATAGTTAAAACAATAGTTTTCCTTCCTCCACTGAATCCTCTGATGTTATAAAGTCTACCTAAGGTATTTCCACTGTTACTGCTAGTTTTTTTTAATGGTCATGATACATTTTTAAAGTAGTCCAGAAACCAAACCCCCACCACCTCTGAAAGTTTATTCATGATTGCATTTTTCAGATAGCCCAATTTTGTGGGAAAACCAGAAACCTGGCAACTCTGAAGCCTAGCTTGGCTGTAGTTACTGACACCTACATTATCACACCAACCCATGCAGATATATTTGTGATGTCTTGAATGGGCAAATCCGATCTGATTACTTACAAATAACAGTGAGGACAGTCATCTAAACTGAGCTGATTTGAGAAACAAATCTAAATCACCTGCAGTCTGAACAGCCTTATATGTCCACAAAAAATTCTGATTCACGTAAACATGATTGTGAGTACTAGTACACAGTATTCTGAATCTTAACCAGATAATTCATTCCAGAATGGAATCATAATATTAATTTGAGCTTTTTCATGTATTTTAAGCTTCTTTCAAAACAATCTGAAGTGCCCCTCAAACAATGTACATCATTTTTCCTACTTATTTTTGACATAAAATATTAGTACAGATGATGTTACATGTACACAGTTTACATAATTGAAAAGATAAGATTAGTGTTAGAATTGTAGACTTTTAAAGTATTTAAAGATTTTCATAGTAAACAATTGCTGATGTGCTTCCAAAATGCACAACTAATTTTACTTAAATAATTAAAAATCAATACTGTTTTTGAGAATCAGTACAGTAGCACAAAAATTGTTATACTCAAGTGTATTGATATATTCTTCCATCTCTGTAAGTGCATAACACCAAACCAAGAACTTAACCATCCATTTTTTTAATGAAGAGCGGAGCTTGGTTTTGAAGCATTGCTTACTCTCACCAGCTTTAAATGAAATTGCTCTAGCCTTGCTTAGTCAGTTGATTTGAGCTCTGTGCACAGCGAGAGTTTCATTGATTATTGCTGAGTCATTGTTTGAGTAGTTTGGACTCCCCTCTAGCCTCATAGTCTGATAGATTATAGCAGTGGGGAGTTGAGCACTGAGTGAAAACCCCACAGAGTGAAGGCAGCAGGACCTGTTAGGAATATAGAATAGATTGTACTGCAGAACCAGGGCATGGGCAGGATAAATGGCCCAGTGTGATGGTTATATAGATGATTATGGATTCACTAACCTGAATAATTACAGTGACCATGGAGCTTTTGTCTCTGTCAGGTATCGCATGTACAGAAAGAGTCAGACTACAGGCTTCCCCTCCCTCATCACCATCTTCTCAGCCCCCAACTACTTAGATGTCTACAATAATAAAGGTAATTGTGTGTGTGTGTGTGTGTGTGTGTGTGTGTGTGTGTGTGTGTGTGTGTGTGTGTGTGTGTGTGAGAGAGAGAGAGAGAGAGAGAGAGAGAGAGCACTGGCAGTAGTCCACACTTGGCATGCGGTGGTCCTGCTGAGCTGCAAGATAGACAGACCCCAGCTCAGTTAGTCAGCATTTTCAGAGAGAGAGAGAGAGAGAGAGAGAGCACAAGAGAGAGAGTGGGCGGTTGTTTCGTCATTTTTTACCCATGCTGCACTTTCTCTTCTTCATCTAATGAAAAAGTGAAGATGGATCAGTCATTGCTGAGTACTTTCGCACACACACATGCACGCTGTTCAGTATCTGTTGTCCAGCAAACTGCTAAACATGCATACAAATATTAATGCGTTATGTTTTTATGCTTTTATGTAAATCTTTCTGAACAAAGACTGTCTGGACAAAAAAGTATTGGAACACTTGTTTATTTATTGTTTTGTTTGTTTGTTCCTTGTTTTTAAAATCAAAGGTGTTATATAAGAGTTCATCCTGCTTTTGATGTAATAACTGTCTGCTGTCCAGGGAAGGCTTTTTACCATGTTTTGGAACATTGCTGCAAGGATTTGATTGCATTTAGTGAATAGAGTGTTAGGTCAGGATGGTGGATAATCACCACCCACCTCATCCCCGACTCCCCAGAAGTATTGGATTGAGTCCCGTCATTCCAGAGAACAGCTCCACTGCTCCACACCTCAATGCTGGGAAGCTTTATAGCCCTCTAGCCCACGCCTGACATTAGCCGTGGTGCCAATCTGTTCACTTTTACCTGCTCAAGAGTCCTATTCTGTTGGCAGTACTTCTCTACAGGGACTAGACAAACTGTGTATTTACACATCTGTGTCAGCAATGGGTAGCAACTTACAATAGCTGAATGCATTCATTAGAAGGGTTGTCAACCAACACTTTGACATATGAGTGCATGTAGGATATTAGATTTTCGTATGCTCTTATGTATGTTGGTCAACTGTTTTAAACATGGCTCAAGTCATGACAGAAAGCATTGCTAACCTGTAAGAACAGAGGAAATCTGTCAAGCTAGAATAACAGAGTAGCTTCAGACATCAAATCTTCTGTGGTGGCCAGGTCTCAAAGAAACGCTCCTTTTTGTTTTTGACTCAGTTATTCTTAGCTTCTTTAGTTGTTTTTTGCTTTGCTGCTCACTAATCTTTCTCCAGCTTTAATATCTGATCCAAGCTTGGCTAAGGTGAAGGTAATGAGCTTAAAATAGCTTTGCTTTGCGCGGGAAGAAAGCAGCTACTACGTCCAGCTTTAGAGGATGGATGGGAATACATTAATGCCATTGAGAGGAGGATATTGCAGCTTTGTTGTTGTAATCTTTGTATTGGTTTCAGTTGTTTTTGCTTCAGCCTGTTATGTTTATGCTTACATGCTGTTCAGCATTTTCCTTAACACTGCACTAATGTGCTCATGCTGTTGTGTGCATTGGCACTCAAGGCTTTTTTGTGATGTTCTGTTCGTTTTTGACCAACAACCCTGGTTGCTCTTTTGTGTAATGAGCTGGCATTAACCAGCTATAGCCAGTGATGCATTTAGTCAGCATTGCCATGGCAGTTTTGCTTACTTATACCCAGCACATTCACAGCACTGGTTTCATCAGCATGGCTTGAACGGATTTGTTTAAGGCAGACATGTGGGAGCGGTTGATGGGGGATCGATCCCAATGAAGTAGGGGCCATGGTGTGCGTCAAGATTGATGACTGATCGACCGCTACTGCGAATCCACCAGCGAGGGCGGGATGCCTGTCCACCTTCTCCGCCACTTTCTGAGGTTGTCTCGAGTCAGTCTCCGACCCCACATGCCACAGCTTTGTCCATGCGAAATGAGTCAGTAAGGCAGCCCCCCCTGCAGGCAAATTTGAGACAGAAAGGAGAAATGGAAGTGGTAAATAAGCAGTTCTGCTGGGTTGCCTTGTCGTAGCTAATGAACGACTAACCAGTGTTTTTGTCTTGGAGTGGAGGAGCGTAGCAGAATCAGCAGGGGTAATGGCTACCGTCCCTGCCAGCATGCTGAGCTCATTCCAAGCATTGATTAAAGCACTGAGGGTTCCTCCATCTGTCAATGGCACAACAGTGGGGGATTCCAGATTAGAGATGCCATTAATGCTGGTCCAGGATCAGTTTTAACTCTGTGCAGTAGAAAGTACAATAGTAGATGATTCAGGAGCAGTGACTCATTGCGCTTTTAAGAAGCCATCTGGTGACTGAAGGAAAGTAATAGTCTGCTTCTTCCTGCACAGTCACTAAAATGTTTATTATTGATGAGCTATGCCCCTCCCACAAATGCTTTCGTTCAAGCTTTTCGTTGTCTCTAAAGAGAAATTTGATTCATACTACTAGAAAATGTATATTGCACTACTCATTTCCAAAGCTATTTATTTTTTAATTTAGATCAATTTTTCTGCACTATGATGCATTCATGGGCGAATCATAGATAGGTCATTTGGTCAATGCTAATTCAGAGCTTTTCTATGCGTACCACACGTTTCAGTTGCCATGATGGTTGAGAGTAACATTTCTAAGCTTATCTCCATGGACACATGACTCGTACTGTTACTACTACACATTTATGTACTATTTTTATTCTTATTCCTAGTGTGTATATGCCTATGATGTGCCTTGACTTACCTAACATTCTCAGTGTGATGGGGAATGTATCCGCTAATACAGCTGCATGTTTTTAATACAGATTTCTAATGCTTTTAATTACGTTTCTATTCTATTCTGTGTGTGTGTGTGTGTGTGTGTGTGTGTGTGTGTGTGTGTGTGTGCGCGCATTTTACCTGATTATTTCAGTTGCTTTCTTGAAGCTGTTTGAGTGGACTTAGGAGCCACCTTCTGGTTATGTCTGGAACTGGATGGGCTTCATGCTCCAACACTTTTCCTTGACCCCGGACATAAATGGACCTCTGCTACTGTCGAGTCTAATTGTGACTGTTTATAAATTGTATATTATCCTGGCAGTTAGATGCTATAACATTTACGACTTGTTTTATGGGTTGCCCGAGTAAAGTTTGACGTTAAGTGGAGACGTGCCCTTGGGTCTTTCCATCTGGCTTGCAGTTGACAGCTGGCCTGCTCTCCGCACCACATGACAACCTGCTATTCTCACTCAAGAATGAGAGTGCAGGACGGGGGAAAGTCCCTCCTGATGAGTTTGAGAGGGCAGTGTCAACTTTCAGTATCTGAAGCACACAAGGAGTCGCCACTGCTACTCCAGTCCCAACAGCCACTGATTGAGAGTATCTTTCAGTCATGTAGATAAGATTTCAAGAAGCTGAAGTCAGCAATTTGTCACCTTAAAACATCTCTTTCTGACTTTTTTCTACTACTTCAATTATATGATTAGTCAGCGCTCTTATTGGAAATAATGTGATCTTAACTATAATTAATACTAATTAACTTTTTGAGCAAAAAACAGCCTGTTTGAATAGCAGTTGGTTAGATACTTTGCAGAAACGAATCAATAAGTGTTAGTGATTTTATTTTTGTTCTGAATATACACCCACAATCACTCAAATTATCACAGGATATTCAGCAATAGAGGCAGCATGCTTCTTTTATGCAGTGATGGAAAGAAGGCAGCACTGAAACCTCCAATTACAAATGATCAATTTTACTCTCACCAGTGTGGACTAGGGCTGGACTGATATGTGACTTATTTCAAAGGAATGTGATATTTGTAGTGAAAATTAATTAGCATTCAAGTTTTATTCACAGCTGACATTAAATGAGCAGTTTCATTTTAGAACAATATAAAAATAAAGTGTGTTGAGCTTTAGACAATTGCCACTGATTAGCTTGTTTGATTGGATTTACTTTACGTAAGTGTTTTTATTGTGTTTGTGTCATATGTGCATAGATATAAGAAGAAGAAGAAGAAGATGACAAAATTTAAATTGGCATGGAACCAAAGTTCATGTGCCAATCCTTTGATTATTGGTCAGAGCCGATAATTGGTCAACCCCTGATGTGCTCATACACAGTTCTACTCAGGAAGCAGATTTTAACCCATTAACTTTGCAGGAGCTACCATTAAGTTCAGGCTTCTATTTCACACTTCTAAAACTTAAGAATAACTCAGTTTGCAGTGCTTTTAGTGTCATTTCTGAGATGAAAGGCTTTTAATGGGTTTGTGGGTTCTAAGGGCCAATGTCAACTGTAAAGTTTCATTTTTTTAAATATAAAGTGTTTGGTGCAAGATTCAAGCTTTCAGCCTCTAAAGGATACAGGGTAAAAGAGAGAGGACTGCAAGTGACCAGCAGAGCACTGATCAATGATGGAAACGTGGGTGTGTGAGAGATGTAGAGCTTGGAGGAATATTGAATGTTAATGTACAATTTGAATATATCTCACCCTTTTCTCCTCCTCTCCATGCATGTAGCTGCTGTGCTGAAATACGAGAATAATGTCATGAACATTCGGCAGTTTAACTGTTCCCCTCATCCTTATTGGCTGCCCAACTTCATGGACGTCTTCACCTGGTCCTTGCCCTTTGTTGGGGAGAAAGGTTAGCCTCCCTGAATATGAATTCATTTGAGTCTGTATCATTATAATGCAATTTTGATATGCCTAGTTATATGTAAAAACACACTGATCCATCAGTAATGTGACATGGTTACCTTTTTTGGATTACATGAATACTTTCAAATGACTCATAAGAAATGAACACACAATCCTAATCCTACTACCACTAACTCCAAACTGACCTTATTCCTAATAATTCCTATTAACCCTAATAATAACCCTAACCTCTAGCCCTACTAACCCTCACCACAAGCCTTAGGAAGGAAGGAACGAACGTTACACTTATATAGCGCCTTTCTAGATACCCAAGGACGCTTTACAATCAACACACTCCATTTACACACACTCAACCACAAACACCGGTGAGAAGCGGCAGCCAATTGCGCACAGCGTACTCTCAACCGAAAGCGACCGTCCACCTGGAGGACTGCATCGAGCACTAGGGGGATCACCCAGGAAAGAGTGCCAACCATATCTGGGCATACATACATACACACATTCATACACAGACATACACATTCATACACACCAGGGTAATTTTTTAGAGTAGCCAATTCACCTGATCTCCATGTTTTTTGGACTGTGGGAGGAAACCGGAGACCCCGGAGGAAACCCACGCGGACACGGGGAGAACATGGAAACTCCGCTCAGATGCGGACTCGAACCCAAGACCTCAGTGCTGAGAGGCGAACGTGCTAACCACTAAGCCACCGTGCCGCCCAAGCCTTACTGATTATATCCCATGTAACCCTAACTATTAGCCCTATTAACCCTAACCTCTAACCTTACTAACCCTCACCACAAGCCCCACTGACTTTATCCCTACTAACCTCTAACCCTACTAACCCTCACCACAATCCCTATTGAATTTATCCCTACCAGCCCAACTAACCGTAACCTCTAGCTCTACTAACCATAACCTCTAGCTACAATAACCGGAACCACATACCCTACTGACCTTAACCCTACTAAACCTAACCTCTAGCCCTACTAACTCTAACCACTAACACTACTGACTCCAACTCCTAGCCCTACCCACCCACCCCAACTCCTAGCCCTACCCACCCACCCCAACTCGACTAACTTGAACCCTAAACCACAACCCTACTAACTATAACTCTACTAACCTTAACCCTAAACCACAACCCTACTAACTATATCTATACTACCCTTAACCCTAAACCACAACCCTACTAACTATAACTCTACTAACCATATCTTGTTTACATTTACAGTATGTATCTTTTGTCCTTCTGCTGAAGCTGCTGTAAAAATTGACTTTCCCCCTGGGATAAATAAAGTTATCTATCTACTTATCTACCTATCTACCTATCTATCTATCTATCTACCTATCTATCTACCTATCTATCTATCTATCTACCTATCTACCTATCTACCTACCTACCTACCTACCTTCCTTCCTTCCTTCCTTCCTTCCTAAATCACAACCCTACTAACTATAACTCTACTACCCTAAATCACAACCCTACTAACTATAACTCTACTACCCTAAATCACAACCCTACTAACTATAACTGTACTACCCTAAATCACAACCCTACTAACTATAACTCTACTACCCTAAATCACAACCCTACTAACTATAACTCTACTACCCTAAATCACAACCCTACTAACTATAACTCTACTACCCTAAACCACAACCCTACTAACTATAACTCTACTACCCTAAACCACAACCCTACTAACTATATCTATACTACCCTTAACCACAACCCTACTAACTATAACTCTACTACCCTTAACCACAACCCTACTAACTATAACTCTACTACCCTTAACCACAACCCTACTAACTATAACTCTACTACGCTTAACCACAACCCTACTAACTATAACTCTACTACGCTTAACCACAACTCTACTAACTATAACTCTACTACGCTTAACCACAACCCTACTAACTATAACTCTACTACGCTTAACCACAACCCTACTAACTATAACTCTGCTACGCTTAACCACAACCCTACTAACTATAACTCTACTACCCTAAACCACAACCCTACTAACTATAACTCTACTAAGCTTAACCCTAAACCACAACCCTACTAACTATAACTCTACTAAGCTTAACCCTAAACCACAACCCTACTAACTATAACTCTACTAACCATAACCCTATTGACTGTAACCATAGTACTGACTAATGATTGTTTAGGGAGTCTCATGTTCCTATTTTAGCCTTTTGCAATATGATTGATACAGTTGTCAGCACTGCAGTGACAATTAACAACAGTATGCTGTGCAGCATTAATGCATGCCTCCTTTTTATTCAGTAGCACAGTATAGTATATGGTAAAAATATTGACAAAACAGCTATGTAACATGTTCTCTCTTTCTGTTTTCAGTCACTGAGATGCTGGTAAATGTTCTAAGCATCTGCTCCAATGATGAACTGACCACAGATGAAGAGATTGATGGTAAGGGAGGGAATACACATGTGAACACACTCACACACATGGTAGGACTTTGGTGTCCAGTTTCTCCGCAGTCATGCAAGCGTACTAAAGACGAATTCAAATTCAAACTATTATTAGATCACTGTCAGGAGACACCATCCTTACAGCCACTTACTGATCCAGCTTTGAGTAACCCCTAACACAACTGCTCTGAATTCAGCACACTGTAGTAAGAACTTCTGTATCATATCCTGTATAGAGAAGCCGAGGAGTGCTAGCCATGGTTAAGAGCAAATGAAAGCAAATAGAAAGTTAGTATTGTGTATTTGCATACTGCTAATTTGTACTTATTAGCTTTCATTCAGTATTAGTACTGAGTAGACTTTTACTTTCAACATGTAGGATCACATTTACGGGAACATGATGGGCTAGTGTGGCCAAGCCCTAATGGTATATAATCATTTTTTACTATGTACTGCAGTCCTACAATTTCTGAAAGTTGAAGAAGAGGAGACCAATCGAATTTTAAGCTGCTGTGTTTCCTCTGGGCAGTATGATACAGCACAGCAAGGTTACCAAACTGAACCCAGAGCTATCTGCACACTGCTCAAGTACCTTTATTTATTTCCAGTCACAAGACAAACCACTGACGTTGATGGATTCTCACACTGCCCAGCAAATGGCATTAAAGTCTGAATTCTTATTGTAGGCCTAAAGCCTGCTGAAAAGTATACAGCATCATTGAGATGTTCAGATTATTCATCTTTGATAAATGATATGTGGATAATTTGTCTGAGAGGCTGCTTTACATTTCAGCGGTATAAAGTTTATAGGATAAATATGGCTAATGCTTGTAGGAATTTCTGCATGGCTTTTTCTCACCATGAGCCTTTATAGATAAACGCAGGGAATAATAAAACAAGGATTTACTCAACGTTTGTTGAAATGGGTGTTTTTCCACTATTGCGTCAATGCAGACTAGTACAATACTGCAGCCCCTCAACCCACCCGTGACCCTCAGTTCTGACCATCAAATGTACAGTAACAGGAAATGATATATAAATTCACTGCTGTTGCACAATGGCAAGGCTAGATGTTCTCATTCTTTCTCATAGCCTCTTTATCTCGTCACCAGTGTTGTACAGACTTGTATCTTGTTTCATGCTGAAACAGGAAAATCCAGAGGGAGCAGAGCAGAATACTTAACAAAAGCACAGAATGTGCACAGAACTGACATTAAACTGAACAGCAGACTTGAAACTGTTTATATTGGCTGTTATAGTAGCATCCAGGCTAGCAGACTAAGCTGCCTCCTTTTAACTCAAACTTCTCATCATGCTCTCACTTTCCCAGTCCTCTCTGACAGAATAGCTGTACTAGCCATCGTTCTTGGTTCTTTTATTCCTTTTTACAGTATTCTGTTTTTATCTCTTCTGCCTTCTTATGATTTCTTCATTCTGTTTCATTCTCCTTCTCTCTCTCTCTCTCTCTCTCTCTCTCTCTCTCTCTCTCTCTGTCTCTGTCTTTGTCTTTCTCTCTCTTCTCTCTCTTTCTCTCTCTCTCTCTCTGTCTCTGTCTTTGTCTTTCTCTCTCTTCTCTCTCTTTCTCTCTCTCTCTCTCTGTCTCTGTCTTTGTCTCTCTCTTTCTCTCTCTCTCTCTCTCTGTCT
>BRDA01004160.1:3629-14446 GCA_036984385.1 Crenuchus spilurus | reverse complement strand
CAACCTGAAGACAAAAGAGCATTCAAAACAACTGGGAGAGCATGAGGATATAAGAATTTGTTGTTGAATTAACCTGTAATGAACGTTTCTGATTCACACACAAAATGCCAGAACTGAAGCCTATACTAGTCTCTGATTGTACACTTACAACAGCAACAAGTCCTAATAAGCCTAACTCTCAGTGTATAAACTCCAGCGGGGTTGCTGTTACACTCACAGCAGCACAACACAGACTAATATAACAATTTTGGTATTACAGTTGTGCTGACAATGACCCACCCATTAAGTAATATCTGATCAGTGGTGCTCCTGTGCTGCTCTTTTTCCATTGGTAGAAAGTATATGGGGCATTTGGCCTGGTCTTTATTGATGTGGTCTTGTGACCAGAACTTTGCAGGTTCAATTCCTGGGCAGATCATGACTGAAGTGCCCTTGAGCAAGGCACCTAACCACCAAATGCTCTCCGGGCGCTGTGGATAGAGTTACCCACCGCTTCAGTCATATGTTCTCACAGCCTTGTGTGTTGACTAGTGTGTGTGTGTTTCACTACATGGATGGGTTAAATGCAAGGTCATATTCCATTGTGTTCAAATCACATTGACAAAACATTTAATCTAAAGATGGGGACTGCAAAGATGCATTGTGCAGCAGACTATTTGCTACATACAGCTAACCTACAAATGTCCAGTGATAACGAGTATTTAATATAGCAAAGTAGTTGACCAGAACATAAACCAACTCAAATAGCTTTCCATCATAATTCAGAGAAATAGTTTTTCCATAGTCCTGAAGACATTTATTACATAAATATAATACTTTTTAATGTGTTTTTATGATTGTTTTTATTATGTCCCATATGTTTTTATGATTATTTGTAGCAAATTTGTTATATACTATATATGGAACATATTAAACATACTGTGTGTATTTTCATAAATACTAGTGCATCTCCAAAAACTTTAACATTGTGAAAAAGTCCATTTGTGCTCATAATTTAATTTTAAAAAGGTAAACTTTCATCATATATTTTATTACATATAGACATATTTCAAGCCTTTTATAAATGTTGACGCTTTTTGAAAAGTAATTTACTCAAACTCCACATAAAATATTCCAATAATTTGAGATATGAGACTGATTAACTGTAACTCAAATAAAGGCTTGAAATGTCACGTTAAGTGTAATGAAAATAAAATATAAAAGTTTACCTTTTTGAATCTTTTTTTTTTCCTCTTCAAGATATTCACATTTTTGATGTAGCACTGTGTACTACATATGAGATCTGCTGATTAAATAAATATACTACATAAGGGACACATGTGACATGAAAATATTTTAAAAACTGTGTGTTTCAGAGAGGAGAGTGAGAGTGTGTTGACACTGAAGGGTCTCACCCCCACTGGAATGCTCCCCAGCGGTGTTCTCTCAGGAGGCAGAGAGAAGCTCCAGAACGGTAAGAGATGCACACCTTTACATACATCTCAGTATGAGGTGAATTCCACATGTTTGACTTCCAGACCCTTTGTAGCACTTCATAACATGTATAACATGGTGACCTGTAGATATTTTGGTTTGTTTGTAGGTGCATTGCTAATTAATCATAAGAACATAAATCGTTTTATTTGTATAATCCTTTTTTAGGTTACGGTGGTTATGTTTAGGGTTAAATTTAGGTTCTTACCAAAGAGAGGTGAAAGGTAACTTATGCATTTATAACACTGAATTCAGGACTTTACCCAAGTATATTTTACAGTATTTCAAAATGGAAAAATGTTTTAATTTTACATCAAATGAAACATTTGTGTAGAACAGTGCACAAAATTAAAAACGTGTTTGGCTTAAAATAACATGTGCATTCATGAAAGTGCTATGAAGAGACTAGACATGAACAAGGTGGAATTTCCTACGTTCACATGGATGTGCAATCTTTTTGTACTTGTTTTAAGGCCAAAACTGTATATTATTCCATGAGCAGATGAGAGATAAGATCTCTAGCATTGAACCTTACATTATTCATTTGTATCCAAATTAAATGAATACTGTATGATTCATTTAGCATTTCTTTGACAGCATTGTAACTGTAGATGAGTTAGAGGAGCATCACATTAAAATACATCTGTAGCTGGTGTAATTTTTTGGCATAATTCCACTTCATTGTTTCCTTTTACCATTAGACACTCTGTGTGCGATGTGTGTACTGATACGCCCTCTACTGGCAGTGTGTGGAACAAGCAGTTTAATTTACTGTTTCTCCTCTCTGAGTCTCTCTCTTTGTGCAGTCTATTGGTATCTCAAACATTGTCTTTTCTTCTCTCTTTTTCTTCCTAGAAACTGCAGGTATAGTCTGTTGTGCAAGTGTGTCTGTGAGACATTGTTTATGTGAAATAAACATAGAATTCACTCTGCCTTGCTGAATTCCAGTTACAGCATTAGAAGTGTGTACAATATGAAAATATTACACAGCACAGAGCAATAGATGCAGCATTACAACATTTCAGCCTTATATCACCAAGCCTGTATATTCTGCAGCACGGTGCTCTGACACTTGTGTGGAAATTGCATTCCTTTCTCAAGTTTGTGGTTCATAAGGTAAGAAAAATGGGTCATAATGAAACATTTACTATGACTTCATCCAGTTACAAGTTATCAGATCTCTCAGCATATCTGGCGCAGTGGAAGGAGGTGCTAAAGTTAGTTTGCTTCCCTTTTCCGTTCTTAAAGACAAAACTTTTTCACCATTTCTAGAGACGCTGATGGACACTGATATTTAAAACATGGTTTATGTGCACATTTCCCAGACACGGATCATTTTACCAGTTTACCATTCTACACCTCTGATTCTTCCATTAAAACAACATATCATTTGAATCCTAATGCTGTTAGATTGATACGTTTAACAGTATTAGAGATTAGAATATCTACCTTATCATTCACAAACCAAGGGCAGAAATTTAGAACACTTCATCTCCTTTAGTGGCATGACCTCATGCCCAAGTTTCAATGGATTTGAGTGGCGAGCTTTTCAGTGTGGTTTTGATGAACAACAGTTCAGATTGAGTTCAGAGTCAGAGTGAATTCCTGCCTCAGCATTCGTAGAAGACAGCATAGTGCTTCTACTGCAATGCTGTCTCTTCCAGCAGCACATTGCAGAGTGTTTGTGAGTGTGTTGTGTGCTCTTTATGCTGTTCCTTTAGCCGTCAACATTGTCCCTTAGGCTTAGCAGCAAGCTCCATTTTATTTGTTTGTTCCATTTGCTTTCTTAGTTTCATACAGTTTGTATATATTCTTATATACATTTTCTAGGTTTTAAACAGTGAGTTGTATTCTTTGTGTATTCTTTGTGGTTGTTGATGATCCATTGTCGTCTTTATCAGCTATATATATGTACAGTAGCATACGGTAAGTTGAATGTGACCCACTCTGGAGATTTTCTTTGAGGGCTTGTGCTGCTAAAGCTTTCAATGTAAAATTTGAAAGAGTGCAAATTTCATTTTGTTTAAGAATTTGTGGGCTTTTAATTATTATTTCACTCCATGTTGTAATCACTTGAACATAGTAGCATTCTCCTGTGCTGTTATATACACTGGATTGCCAGATTTTTAGGTAGACCTATTGTCTGCATTCATTAGCCATTTTATTAGCAATACTGACAGTATACATCTATTTACTGTAGACTATATCTCATCAGTCCTCCCATCACTGGAGAAAGACCATCACTGACCAAATACATATTGGGCACAACAAATGGCCTACAGTCAGTAATTGTAAACCCTCACTGAGCAGAAGTGTACCTATTAAACTGGCAACCGGCAATGTATACTTTGCAGCACCCAAACTGTGCCCTTAAGCAGCTGAAATACCCCTTCTTTTGCTTTACTACCACTGGTTCATGGTAATCAATTAAAAGATGAAAGCAGTAGCCTTAAATCGGAACAACAGAAGACTTTATTCAAGCCATCAGAAACTGTACGTGATCACTTTATGATTACCCATGTCCCTCTTCCTCAGTCTCATTCTCTCCCTCTTTCATTATGTGTGGTGTTTTAAAAAATAATAATGTTGCTTTTTGTGAACCTCGCAGAAAATTCACTTCATATTTCAATATAAGCCAGTTCTCCTTTCTTCTTCATTCTATTTCTCCCTGTAACATCATCAGTATGTGTGCCCTGGCTTCACGGTTAGGCCACTGTTTTTAATGCTCTTATGTCCGTTTTTTGCTCTTTTTGCTGCTCATTGACTTGTTCCTGGACAAATGTAACCTGCTCTGCTCACCTCTCTCACTCGTTTTGCAACCCCCTCCCCCCTTCTTCTCTTCAGCTACTATTGAGGCTATAGAGGCCGATGAAGGTAAATAGGCCAATGCCCCCCTTTTCCCCTTTCTGTTGCCTTCTTGCAACAGACAAAGGGCTTCCAATGGGTTCATCCATTTCACTGTAGCTTGTGTAGAGTGTGTTGGGTGTTTGGGCAAACAGATTGTGCTGTATTGTTCAGCAGAAGTAGAAATTAGAAATCCAAACAGTGAAAATGGCCACACTTGCTTTAAAGGGGAATAGCAACTTGGGGATCTTCACCAAACTCGGGTAATGATATGTAAAGAAATTTGAAACTGGACAGTTTTGGTACACCATTAAAATATGTCCCTTTGTTAATACATGTCATGTCTTACCTTTAAAACCAAACAATGCATCGTAATTCTAAGGCAATAGTACAGACCATTTATCCCCTTTAAAACAATGGCACTGATGCAGTTGTGCTTTGTTTTTGCCTAAATGTTCTGTTACTCAGTCTTACAAAAGGATCACTGCAAGAACAACATCAACTGCGCTCTAAATAGTGGCTGTGGCTGCTATTTACGTCTTAACTGTTCGAGTTTTAAGCATTTTCTTTAGACAAATAGGTGCCCACTGTGTCAGTAGTGTTTTTTATTGTTTTTATTCTTTTTAATTCCTTTTATTCTCCGTGTGGATAGTCTGTGGCTGTGCTGTGTCACTGTGTTCCTCTCCTTCGCTGCTAATAACCTGTGTCTGCCCTGTGCTATGCAGCAACATAAAACATATCCATCCTACAACATGGCCCAAACCCCTCCACCAAAACAGCAGGCCCACCCAGAAAGGGACTTTTAGTTTGAACAGTTTTCAACACTTCCCTCCAGTTTGCTGCATGCTTCAAACAGGCATAACGTGGTTAGCAAGCAACTTTTTCAGTTGTTGATTTCCTCAGATTTTCATGTGTGGCACCACCTTTTTGTACACATACATTTACTTCTTGTCTCCATTATTTTCCCCCTTTCTTTTAGTGGTACTTTTTGCCTCTCTTTTTTCCATCTTATTTTCTCTTGAACCCTACATTTTTCTTCAAGCCTCTGTAGTGTTTGTTTTGTAGTGTGGTGGGGAAGCTCTGTTCTTGAAGGTTTAGCATTGTTGTTTCTACTGGGCAGCGTGAAATGACTTATTGACCCAAAAGGGAAGTAGCCCTGTGGAAACCACTTCAACATCTTGGCCCTCCAGAACAGAGAGAGCCCAGCATTACTTCAGCAGCAATCTGTAATTAAAAAAAAAAGATGATTAGTGTGGATATTGTGTTTTCTTTTATATGTTACATTGCTCAGGAAGACTTTGAATTCTCTTAATATTTTTGTATGTTTTTCTCTACATTTTACATCATTTGGAGTATCATGAGTTACTGTGTATTTGAGAAGCTCATTAAGTATGAAGTATGTTTCATCATAAGAGTATGAATGTAAAACTAGCTAGCAAAGATTTTCTATAATGAAGACCTTTGCATTAGCATATTATTACAGATATAATTGACTTATCTCTGCTTCACCCACATATTATTCTTCTGGAATAAACTGTTGAGAGGTTGGACAGACTTTACAGAATGTTGGCAAAAAATCTCATTCAGACTGAAAATTAATCCGTTTTAGTCAAGCTTTTGTTTTTATTTAGTTTCCTGTTCTTGTGTTATCAAAATAATTCATTGTCTTCATTGTTGTAACCTGCCTGTATTTGATAAGGTCCAGTTACATAGTCTAGTATGGTAGTTGAGCATTTTCTATTGAAGTCTTGTGTGTAAACTCCAAACAAACTTTGTAGGAAGTCAATAAATGTCCAGTGTTTTTGCCAATATTCCTTAAAGCTCAGTTCAAGTGACCTCAAAGTTAGTGTGAAAAAATGCATTCATGGGTGGAGCATGGCTAGGTCAATTGAGCAGAAAACAATAAGGCAAACCGAGATGTTTATGTTTTGTGAAGGTTGTGTGCCTTTTCCAGTTGTTCCTGTTTCTTACTATAACATCTTTCCTCCTCCCTCACCTCCCAGCCATCAAAGGTTTCTCACCCCAGCATAAGATTACTAGCTTTGAGGAGGCGAAAGGCCTGGACCGCATCAATGAGCGCATGCCACCCCGCCGTGACGCACTGCCCTGTGACGCCAGCCTCAACTCCCTCAACAAGGCCCTGTCCTCTGAGACCAACGGCACCGAGGCCAAGGCCAGCAGCGGCAACATCCAATGACGCGCCAGCGCCACCCCGCCAGTGTCGCCGCGGCGATGAGGCTCCTCCCTCTCTTTCTCCACGCTACAGTCGAACTAAGGAGTGCAGGGTGTGGGAATTACGAGTCAGAGAGGAGAGGAGAACAGAGGAAGGAGCTTGAGGAGAAAGAGGTGAAGGGTGGAGAGGTAGAGAGAGAGAGAGCGCGAGTTTTCAAACATGATTCAGAGTGACACTCTCTAGTCTTTGGATATGCCTTTAAAAATATTTTGCTTGTAGAAACCATGAAAAGTTCTCGCTGGTTCACTCTTTTCTGAATGAATATGTGTGGGTGGGGGGTGCTCTTGGTTGTGGATTGGGAAGCAGCAGCAGGCAAACTGAGATATCTTATGTGAAAAGGCCTTTACTCATTTACTGGATAACAGATTTTGTTTTCTTTTATTTTGTGTGTGTAACTTCTTACTAATTATTGTACGTTTACAAAAATACAGCACTAAAAAGGACAGAACATAAAAAATGTTTTTAACATAAAAAAGGGTGTACAAACTAAATAAGGACTATTTATTGATACCATTTTTGCTACTCTTATAAACTAGCTCTAAAGTAAATTAGGCAGTCTTAAAAGAATGTTGCAACATTGTTGAAATGCCAAAAATGGAACGTTTTATGGTTTTGTACAGATTATGCTTACCTCAGGTTTCTTTGGTGTGTGTGCTTTGATCCTGTTTTTCTGTATAATGGCTAATTAGCTTGATAGCAAGTACCCGTTTTCTTGGAGTTTAAAACTGGAATTTACACCTATCATTTGCAGAATATGTTTTTGCTTTATGCGAGATGGGGAATAGATTTATTGTGGCTTGCTGGAATTTCTGTGAGTGTTCCATTTTCTTTTTAAGTATTGCGAACAAACAAAAAATATATATATAAAGCACCTATATTCTGTACAAAAAAGACAAAAAATTAAAAGCATCTGCCTATGCATGTTTTATAAGACTTATCAAAGGAAATATGAATGAATTACCTTGGCTGCTGAGGCCGGTTTTGATCTGTAGTGTGCTTAGTCGATATATATACTGGAAATGTATACCGCCATTCTTTACTATAACACCGGGATAAAGCTTCAGGCCTTCAACTTATTTTGTAATGACAGCATTGAACTATTTAATATTGGATGAGGAATCATGGTTTTTATGCTTGTAAGCACACATGTAGTCCGATTTAGCATGTTTAGCTGTTCTCGTGACATAAGTTTGTGATTACATGTGGAACTCAAAATGCATGATAGCTGTTAATGTCATACATGACATTTAGAACTTATTTTGTTCTGTTTTGTAAACGTGCCACAGAGAAAGTGTAATTTTATTATTATTATTATTATTATTATTATTATTATTATTATTAGGAACTCTGCTTTGTATATCAGTTACCAGTTTGTTACTGCTCAATACTTTAAAAAAAGAAAAAAACAAAAAACAAAATACTCCATAAATTTTTTTAACAATTGCTTAAGTGCCCAAGTAATTCACTACACGACATTAAGCCTTGCTTTTGTAATTTAACTTCCAAACTGTTGGCAGATGACGCATGCACTCACAACTATTAAAAAGTATTTTATAATACTGTTCAATAAAATGTGCATGAAAATACATTTTTGTATTTCTTTTTTTTCTTACACTACCATTCAGAAGTTTGGAATCAATATATACAATACAGAGCTGAGCTGTAAAAACCCTGCAAACTAATATGGAAGTGTGGTGATGTTTTTGTAAAACATGGTGGAGGTGGTTCCAAAAGCTAGCTATATATATATGGGACGTGCTATTGGTCATGTATTAGATTTTGCTGGTGTAAGTAATGTCAACATGTGCTAAAATCTTCAGTAAATTTGGCTGCAGGTCCTCTGAATACAGTGTTTCCTTGCTTACCTGCGGAGAATGTAGACTGGAGCAATAATAACAATTAAGTGGAAGTGAGGACTTGGCAGCCTTAAAGCTGTTAGGTGTTTCCTTTGGTACACCTGAATAAGTTGATAAAAATGGGGAAATAAGGGGAGTTGTTTCAGTCTATTACATAAGCACCACTACTGAATTGGTGGAAAGGATGTTTGAGTAAGCTGTACTTGTATCCTGTAAAAACACATTGATGGGTCATGGTAACATCACAGCAAATAACAGCAATTTCCATTTATTTTGAACATCCTTAATATGGAAAGACTTGATGGCAGTCAAATCTAAATTCCGTTCAGATAATTGCCATGTTTTCATGATATGCTTAAAAAAATAAAGGTTTATTATATTTTCATATTACAATTTGGATTCATATTAGTCAGCACTGTGCACCTTCTTTATTGATGGTTCTTTTAAAGTCCTCGTGATCCAAACCAGGTAAGAGATCATCAGTATGTTTATACAGATATATATAAAATACATAATTATAATACTATAATATTTGTTATTTGTGAAAAAATGTAGAAATCTCACTACTGTTGGTAGTATACTTTTATTCTGCTTAGCACCATCTGGTCTATTGTGTGGGAACCACAAGCTTTCAGTGCAGTCAGATCATTCTTTCCAGAGGAAAACTTCACAGGGAAGATTCATGTTCTGAGGGAAGCTATTGATCTTTCCACTTCTAGATAAGTCTTGCCCTGGCTTCAACCCTTGATTGCTATCTAATCTTTCATGCAGATGTGGAAAATGCCATCCTGCAGTTAAATAGCCTTCATCAGGGTTCTCTGATAACAGTGCCTGAAAGCAAGGACACTGAAGACATAAAATGTTCTACTTTTGTCATTCATATGTAGGCTGTTCTGTCTTCATCAGTTTACAAACAATAGTAATCAAGAAAGTTGGATTATATACTTTTCTATCTCACTGTTCTTTGTGTAGTCTTCAGTGCTGCCTATCCAAAGCTGATGGTTAAAAGAAAAAATAACTAAACGGTAGCTGAATTCGGTCGAGAGCAATGGTATGGGTGGAGCTACACATCACACTGCGGCCAGCCAGAAGGGGTGCTATACCTGTGGTTGCTTCACTTTTTAGAAACGATGCTGTTTCCATTCTTTACAGAGTCATTGACTGTGGGGGTAGGAAGAGTAGTGAAAATTCCTAGTAAGAGAACTGTTACTGGTGTTAAAGTTTACTTAAATAAAAGTAAAAGCATTAAAGAAATTAACTTGAGTAAAAGTTTTTTCCCCAATAAAAACTACTTTTGAGCTACTTTTTTGTATATTCACAATTACATGTTTTAGTCCTGATTTCTGCTAGTGCACTTTAATTACATTAATTATCTTGTTACCACAAAGTTACCCATTTATACCTTTTATCAAACATTAAAAAAAAAATTCTAATCACATTTTTGTATTTGTCACCATTAAATATACTGTATGTACTTGCTAATAATGTAATATCAATGGATTTGGCCAGTAAAAACAGTTCATTTCATCTCTTTTTAAAAAATGTTTTTATGTCTGTGTGCTCAAAAATAACAAGACTATTTATGGCTTATAACTTTAAAAATATGAATGCTTTTAATTAGATGCACATCTTTTTTTATTCATTTTCTGTCTTCCCAGTGTGATAAAACTGACGACCAATAATTGTAGTCAAAATCAATTGCTATTTCAAAGATAAAAGTCATTTAGTTTTATCTTTGTAATAATCAAAGATTATTTTTGATGATCATTTTCAAGTATCCAGCTCTCATGATGATTTGGGACACTCAGCATTATGTAGGGTATAGCATGTACAAACCGGATTCCAAAAAAGTTGGGACACTAAACAAATTGTGAATAAAAACTGAATGCAATGATGTGGAGCTGCCAACATCTAATATTTTATTCAGAATAGAACACAAATCACAGATCAAAAGCTTAAACTGAGAGAATGTATCATTTTAAGGGAAAAATATGTTGTTTCAAAATTTCACGGTGGATTGTGTTCACTGACAATGCTTTCTGGAAGTATTCCTGAGCCCATTCTGTTATTTCCTTGACAGTGGCATTCCTGTTTGAGGTACAGTGACGTTTAAGGGCCCGGAGATCCAGTCGAGTTTTACGGCCTTGACCCTTACGCACAGCGATTGTTCCAGATTCTCTGAATCTTTTGATGATGTTATGCACGGCTGATGATGATAACTTAAAAGTCTACTATTTTACGCTGGGTAACACCATTCTGGTATTGCTGCACTATCTTTCTGCACAACAATGGTGGAATTGGTGATCCTCTTACCATCTTGGCTTTTCTCGAAGAGTCTCACAGTCACAGAGAGACTTCGGTTCTACCATTCTCCTAGTGGTTAAGGTGGTAACAACACGTCTTTCTATCAC
>BRDA01004159.1:7500-15410 GCA_036984385.1 Crenuchus spilurus | reverse complement strand
TTAGTAACTAAACTATTTCCTAAAATAAGTCTCGTAGTTAGTCAGGAATGAATGTCTGTATGTTAATTAGCTGGTTTGACATCATTAGGTTTAATAACATGAGTTTAATTGATTATATTTGTATATAAAACAAAGACAATAATATATGAATATGTATGAAGCTGCATGTGTGTTACATTATTACTAATATTTAATAAAATGATGAAAATGTCTAAAATGAATGATGTAAGTCACATGGATGTTTTGTGTGTTTAATGTGAGTGTCATTGGCTACAGACACTGAAACACTTCACATTTCTTCTGCTAATTGTGAGACGATCCCTAACACTGCAGCAGGGAGCACAAACACAAAGCTAAGCGGCTGTGTTCTGGCTTCATCGTAACAAGTGTAGTTTAGTAAAGGTTGTGCTTGTAGTTAGTTGTTTTCTTCCATTTCAGCACCAAACTGTAACTGTGTTGGTGAATCTGTGTTTTATTGGAGAGGAAATATAAAATTACGAATGTCCTAAAAGGTCACAGTGTCGCTAAAAACCTCGTTGTTCAATTTGTTCACAAATTCAGCCGTTATTCAAGTGTTGTTTTTGGCCAAATAAATTTGGTTGCCAAATATTCTGTGCATCCCTGCTACATATGGCTAAAAATCTTTATTATCCAGTCAGACATCTGTCTGGAAAATCAGAGATTTGCGTTGATAATAGGACAAAAAAAAGACAAGCTAAAAAAAAAAAAAAAGATAATTCAGTCTGTATTTTTCTCAAGAGGACGAGCAGAAAGAACACAGACATGGTCGATCTGGAAGTAAAACTCTCAGAGGAGCTCCTGTAAAAGAAGAAATTACCCCAGGACCCACATGTATATTTAATCTGAATGCGCCTTTAGTCATAGCCAGTTTTCTTCTTCAGCTTTCTCTCTTTGTATTAGTCATAACCACTTCTTGTCTTTGTGAAGCTCTCCACTATCTCCCTGTAGTAGCTTCTACCCTGAGGAGACAACAGTACAGGAAACCAACCAGTGCATTTATTTAACTGCTGCCCACACTTCAACATAGAACATCTCGGAGGCTTAGTTCTGTTTCTTTAACCTAACAGATGCCTTTGCTTGGCGTGCATCGCTCTGTATAGACTTTATATAGATGCAATGGGGGCGAAGTCTGAAAAATGTATCACTACGATGCCTGATGGGGTTTGCAGGTTGGAACAGACAGTATGCACTACCAAGACAGTACAGTGTACAGTGTACAGTGAGGTTTTTTAATTAAACGTTTGCAGAATTCTGCAGTCATATCTGTGAAACTATATGAGCTCCACTGAGCTTATATAGATGCTCCTTCCTTGTAGTTCTTCAATTACAGACTGTAGTCACTGTTTCTCTGTCCTTTCACCTTGTAGTCAGGCCCACCACAGAGCTGGAATTATTTGGGCGGTGGATCATTCTGCAGTGATGCTGACGTGGTGGTGGTGTGTTAGTCTTACTGCGACGTGTCTTATATTCAAAATTGAGATATCCAATTTTTTTGACCTGTGGTCTAGAGCATCATTGGGTTGTGCTTAGAGCTGGATTTACTAGAACAGCTCCTTGTTTAATCGTTTGTTGCTATGATGGTGTGTATCTTTTCAATTCCTTCTTCACTGTAGTTTGTCTCTGAATTGATTTATTGTTGTCATTCACCTCTTCTTAGGCGGTATGGAGGAGCTGACGTTAGAGCAGATTAAGAAAAAATCAGACCTGGAGGAGGACATTGACTTTGAACATGGTAAGAATACTCTTTTTATATGCTGTTGGGTGGCCGTGTAGTGTTTATATTTGTGTGCATTTGGATTTTGAATCTTAAAATGCAAACTAATGTTATAGATTTGCAGCAAAATTCACAGCCAATTTTCCAGAATTTCATCTCAAATGTCAGAAATTTCACACATTTTTAAAAGAAAAATATTTGCAGTTGTTAAAACTTGTTAATGACTTGTTAATTGCATAGAATTCATGTTATGAGTGAAGTTTTGAACCCTGCAAGCATCTTTCTAACAGTTGAATCCATGTAGCATCTTTCTCCAACCCAGTGGATTTTACAGAAATCAGAACACACATAGTGTTTGAGGGGAATCTCTCCATTCCATGGCCTAGAGTTGACCAGCAAAGAGTAATTACTTCTGCAGAAAGGTCCCTGTCAGAAAGCTATCTACAGTGAGGAAGATACATTTTTTTATACCCTTCCGATTTTTACGCAGGTAACAATCAATCAAAATATGTTTATATAGCGATTTTTACAACGAACTTTGTCACAAATCAGCTTTACATAATTAGTATCAGACAATTTGAATCTAAGCCCGATGTGAGCAAGCTGAAGGCAACAGTGGCAAGGGAAAACTCCCTCAAGGCTGGAGGAAGAAACCTTGGGAGGAACCAGACTCACAAAGGGGATCCATCCTCCTCTGATCAAACTACTGATACAGATTTACATCCTTAGTTAAGTCTGACAATGTGCTGTAGTATAAAACAATAATGATATTAATAATAGTGATCATTACATCCATATTGGGTATCATAATTCAATGCAGTAGCATTAGAGCTTCAGTCCGATCATTGTTAGTAGTAGATGTAAGTGAGCAGCAGGTCTGGTGTCAATGAGTTCAAACAGGTGCAATTAATACAGGTAATGAGTGCAGAATAGGAGGCTTCTTAATGAAACACTAACAGGTCTTTGAGAGCCAGAACTCTTGCTGGTTGGTAGGTGTTCAAATACTTATTTCATGCAAATAAAATGCAAATTAATTATTAAAAAATTGTACAGTGTGACTTTTTCTAGATTTTTTTAAATTCTGTCACATACAGTTGAACTGAACCTACTATAAAAATTACACACCTCTCCATTCTTTGTAGGGTTGAAAACTTGCAAAATCGGCAGTGTGTCAAATACTTATTTTCCTCACTGTATGTAACGTTGTGTTTTGGATGGGCACAGCTCGATCAAGCAGGGAAAATGACCTACAAAAATGTGAATATCATGAAAACGTTCATAATTAAACTCAAAAAGTAAACTCATATTTTATAATCATTGCATGTAAAGTGAAATATTTCAAGCCTTTTAAATTTGAATGTTGATACGGTTTGAACTCCAAATGAAATATTCTAAAAAAAATATGTGGATATTGACTCCAGGAGAACTATCTAGACCAGCCTATCTAAAAGGAGAGAGCCAGAAGGTAAACAGGCATGGGAGCTTCCTGAGAAACTGGCATCCCTCTGCTCACCAGTGATTGTGTGTAAGAGGCAATTAAACAGCTCAAGCATCTCAGTTTACTCCAAATCTTTATGTCCAGTGGATCTGCAATATTTTTATTAAGAATTACTTACGGATTACCAAAGGTTAAACTAAGCAGGTAAGCTTTTAGCTTGGACTTAAAAGTTGAGACTGTGACAGCAAGCACATTTGTTATACTTTACTATATTATTACAGTCACTCCAAAGATGAGCAGTTTTAAATATTTTTTTAAATTCTTATTTGCGTAAAGACTTTTGCACACTACTGTATGTTACATAAATGTCTGTTTTCTTCTTCTTCTAGATTTACTGACAGTACCTCCGGGTCTAAAAGCTGGCATGGACTTCAGTGATAAAGGTTTGTTTCACAGTTTTTTCTTCATTCCATATGATATGGATGAAATATCATATCACGATACTGTTTATACAAATCGAAATTGTCACATGCCTTGCAAACCTTTAAAAACATTACGTGGATCATTTAATATATCCTTAAATTAAGTACATGTATTAGAACTGGGCTTGTCATGATGCCAGAATTTTCATTTTCATAATTCCTAAAAAGTGGCAACATTAGATACAGTGGTTCTTAAACATTTGAGTCCTAAACGTAGATAAAGGAAAACCAAATCAAAGAAAGACAAAAATATTACTTCCTCATTCATTTATTGAGCAAAATAATGCAGTATTATGTGTCTGTGAGTGGCAAAAGTATGTGAACCTTTAGGATTAACAGATTTGTCAATCAATGAGATGACAATTAGGGATGCACCGAAATGAACATTTTTGGCCAAAGCCAAATAAAATAAATATTTTTTTACTGAATCATGAAAACATTTTTTCATTTTTAGGAATTATTATAACATTAGTAACTAAACTAAATTTCCCAAAATAAGTCTTGTAGTTAGTCAGGAATGTCTGTAGTTTAATAAGCTGGTTTGACATCATTAGGTTAAATAACATGAGTTTAATTGATTTAATATTTGTATGTAAAACAAAGACAATAATATATGAATATGTATGAAGATGCATGTATGTTACATTATTACTAATATTTAATAAACTGATGAAAATGTCTAAAATGAATGATGTAAGTCACATGGATGTTTTGTGTGTTTAATGTGAGTGTCATTGGCTACAGACACTGAAACACTTCACATTTCTTCTGCTAATTGTGAGACGCTCCCTAACACTGCAGCAGGGAGCACAAACACAAAGCTAAGCGGCTGTATTCTGTCTTCATCATAACAAGTGTAGTTTAGAAAAGGTTGTGCTTGTAGTTTGTTGTTTTCTTCCATTTCAGCACCAAACTGTAACTGTGCTGGTGAATCTGTGTTTTGTTGGTGAGAAAATATAAAATGAGGAATGTCCTAAAAGATCAGTGTCGCTTAAAACCTCGTTGTTCAGTTTGTTCACTTTTTCGGGCGAACACAAAGTGTTGTTTTTGCCATGTTGGCCGAATATTCTGTGCATCCCTACTACATATGGCTAAAATCTTTATTATCCAGTCAGACATCTGTCTTGAAAATTAGAGATTGGCATTGATAATAGGACAAAAATGATCAGACGAGCTAAAAAAAAAAAAAAGATAATTCAGTCTGTATTTTCTGCAGAAAGAACACAGACATGGTAGATCCATTTCAGCACCAAACTATAACTGTGCTGGAGAATCTGTGTTTGTTGGTGAGGAAAAGCTCAAATCTGAATGTTCAGAAACGTCACAGTGTCATTAAAAACCTCCTAATTCTGTATTAATTATTTGGCCTTTTCAGTTATTTTTTTCAGTTACTTTTCGACCAAACACCGAAAGCGAGAAGGTTTCAGTTGCCGAATATTCAGTGCATCACTAATAACAATCAGATGTGAGTGGGTTCTCTGTACAAAACACATTTATGGAAATGCATCATTGCATGAACAAAGGAGATTTTTGAGGACCTCAGAATACGAATTATTGATGCTTATGTAAACACGGCTTTAGATCCAGAACCTTTTCAAATAAATGTTTTTTCTTTTTATCAGTTATATGTTTTTGCCCTAGCTGAGATGTTGAAAGTTGTCGAAACATAATTGTGAGACTATTTATAGATGTGCAAAATAATTTACTCTTGGATGATGAATAATCATGCAGCCTTGATGCCAGTCATACCATTCCATACCATGGGGGCAGCCATGGTCTAGTGGTAAGGATCTGGTGTTGTGACCAGAAGGTCACTGGTTTGATCCCCAGACAAGACATGACTGAAGTGCCCTTGAGCAAGGCACCTAACCCCCTAACTGCTCCCCGGGCGCCGGTGGATAAGGGCTGCCCACCGCTTCGGGCACAAATTCTCACAGCCGAGTGTGTTCACTAGTGTGTGTGTGTGTGTGTGTGTGTGTGTGTTTCACTGCATTAATGGGTTAAATGAATACTCTGAATTTGTGTTCCAAATGATCCAGAAGCCAAGACCTCAAAAGGTGAAGTGAACTTGATGTCACTCCTGTCCACTTTTGATGACATTATTGATCAAATCCCTGAGGACAAAGAAAAAGGCAAGGAAAGTGGAGAGCCATCAAAACTTCCCCGGACCAACAGCCTGGAGGATTTGGGAATTAAGGTAAAAGAAAAAGGCTTCAAAGAATTCAAAATCACCAAGTTAAATTAATTAAATTAAATGAGCACCATTAGTAAAGGTAATTAAGTACATCTGTGATTTTCTTTTTTGTTTTATGTTTATTTTTCAGTGTAAAATAATTTCTCATTTTTATCTCCTTCTAGGACACACTGCACTCTCCTGTTCCACCTGAAGCCCCAGCAGCAGACAGAACAGGTGAAAAGAAGACAAAAGACAAAGAAGTGACAAAAGAGAAGAAATGGGCCATGCCTGTGGACATTTCCTCCCCCTGTGAAGATTTCTACAAACAGATTCCTGATCCAGCTTTTAAGGTAGAGTCTTAAGTGACAGTTTGTATTCCCCTGTTATAATGATGTATTGATTTTCTATTTATTTTATAATTTATTTCTAGGTTTTTGCCAATTTTTATCCCCTTCCCAATGTAGTGGTAGCCAATTAGCCCATCCCCTCCGTTAGGCCTCTCCCCATCACTTTGCACTGTCCCTGACTCTAGGAGGGTGCAGGCAAGCACAAGCCTCCTCCGCTGCGTGTGGAGCCACCACTTCTTTTTGAACCACCACTGATACACCATCACTGGAGAGCCTAATGTGCTCGGAGGAAGGCACACAGGGTCCCCAGCTCTGATTGGACCAATCAGTAGACGCCTGAGCCAGCGGACATTGCAATGTGAGAGTGATAGAGAGAGAGAGAGAGCGCCATCTACCCGCCCAGAGAGAGCACTGCCAATTTTTGCTCTCTTGTGCTCCGGCTGTTGATGGTAAATTACATGACCGGGATTCGAACTCGCGATCCTCTGATCATAGTGTCAGCATCAGCCACTCGGGGCCCCTATGTATTGATTTTCTAAATGAAAATAATTAAAAGGCATATCTGTCAATGTTAAATTGTGGAAGAAAACGAAAAAGAAAATATTTTGTTGGTTTTTGGCTAAATCTTCCATCAGCAAAGTTGTGCTGTGGGTCTGATTGCCTGATATTTTTTTATTTTTTAGTCTTTCTTTAAACAGGAAGTCCTTTGACATTAAAATCTCTTTTTCAAGAGATTTGTCTTAGTTGGGAGACCTGTCCAAGATTTTCCAGTTCCAATGGTTTACAAGATGTATACAGACCCATTCCAAAAATTTAGAATATCATGAAAAAGTTTATTCATTTCCATAATTCCATTGGAAAAAAAATAAAATTTTCATAGATTATAGATTCAGGGCCCACAATTGAAACAATTTCAAGTATTTATTTGTTTCACATAATTTGGGCTTCCAGCTCATAAAACCCACGAAAACAGGATTTCAAAAAATTAGAATACTGTGGAGAAATCAGCCCAAACTACTTTTCAGTTTTTGCAGAAAAAAAGAATTTAGGAACAAATCAGTCAAAATATGGTACTTTCAAAACAATATGTCAATCTTTAATACTTGGTTGGGTGCGATGTGGCATTGAGGCAATCAGCCTGTGGCGTTGACTGGGAGTTATGGAAGCCCAGATTTCCTTGATGCTTGCTGTCAGCTCTTCTTTGTTGTTGGGTCTGGTGGCCCTCATGTTCCTCTTGAGAGTACCCCATAGATTCTCACTGGGATTTAGGTCCAGTGAGTTGGCTGGCCAATAAACCCTACAAGTTTGAATAAAAACCATCCATCCGGTTTTCTGCGAGTCAGTTGAAAGATTTTGGTGTCAGGAATCTTATGCTTTTATAAGCAGTTTGAATGGCTCCCTTATTGCAAGGTCACAATAAGGAAATTAACATAGAACCGCCCTGGCACCACCCCTCACCGATCAAGAGCCCCACTCAGTAGATTAGCTGAAGATCCGCCATTTTGTTCTGCTGTGGTTACAAACATGTTGCATAGATGCTGAGCACTATGAAAGAGCGTGTGTGTGTGTGTGTGTGTGTGTGAGAGAGACAGAGAGAGAGAGAGAACTTGCTGCATTTCTGAAGGTCTTTCTCTGAACGTATATGGTTGGATAGCGCCTCTGTGTTCTGTCATTTTCACGTGTAGTAAGCACTAGTGTTGAGGTTGTACAGTTTACATTTTGTTTACGTCAT
>BRDA01004155.1:10554-29707 GCA_036984385.1 Crenuchus spilurus | reverse complement strand
GCCCCTGCGTGCTATGAAGCGGCGGAGGGCAAGGAGAAATGAGTCTGTGTCCATACTTGGCATCAGGTCGAGATGGACGCAGCGGGACGTGAGACGTTTGAAAACGATGCCCCAACGTTTCTCTTGCCGCCATCCTATCTTAACAATGTACGGGCCAAAGCAATCTACTCCGGTGGACCAGAATGGAGGCTTGTTGAGTCGGAGGCGCACAGCAGGTAGGTCGGCCATCTTGGGGGTCGTAGGCTTGCTTCGCCATCTGCAACACTCGACGCAGTGTCGCTGGTGCTTCCTGATGGCTTGACAGCCTCTGAGGATCCAAGCACCTTTCTCAGCTGTGCTGAGTTTGGCAAACTCTGTACAAGCACTGAGGTAGTGTTCTTGGTTTGAGCAGTAGGGGCAATAGGGCTTAAAACGCTCTCACTTCTTGGGGGCCTGGCCGAGGTCTGAACTGGCTGGAGAGTTGACGGAGCCTTGTGGTGGCTCTGAGCTCTCAGGCTGGTTGGTCGCATAGATAGTGGCGGACTTAGACCACTGGGGCTTGGCCGTCTTGTTCTTGCGCTCAGACTGCGTGGCTTCGGTTTTGGAGGCTTCAGTAGCACGTCTTGCAACCTGTAGGAATTGCGCCTTGCGTTCCAGCCAATCTGCGAAATCAGGGAGCGTGTATGTCCGATCACTGCCACTGCAGATGATCCCCTTGGATATGCAGTGCTCAGCAAAGCGGTCTCTGTACGTGGCGGGTAGCTTGCTTAGCAGTGTTTCCACATGTGAGCCACATCTCAGCTCCGCTCGAGAGGAACCGTCGATAGTATGCAGCAGTCTCACTAAAGTGCTGACAGCGGATGAGAAGTCCTCGAGGGCCTGTGCGTCACCAGGCTTGATAGGGGGAGGGTTCAGAATAGCTTTCAACTCTCCTTGGACAAGCTGGCGCGGTTGATCATAGCGCTGTTCTAGGGCATGCATGGCACTAGTGTATGGTGTTGGGTCGTTCACGTACCTCTTGTCCACCTGATAGGCGTTTGGCAGTTTGAGAAGATCAAGAAGAACTTGGTACTTGTAGTCCTCGGTTAGGTGTTGGTGTGGGCTTAGCACACTGTCCAGACCTTTCTTCATCATGATGAAGTCACTCTCCTTGCCCGAGCTGAACGGGATAAGCTTGGGCTTTGGAATGCCGTAGGAAGAGGCAATGGCCATTTCCAAGATGCCAGGAGCTGTAGGCCCCCGTGGTGGGACAGGTTGCCCGTAAGGTGCTGGTTGTGAATTCGGAAGCATGTGCGTAGCTGGCAGGAGTGATGTATAATAAGGGTAGTACCCTCCAGGTGGGTGGACTGCAGAAGGATAAGCAGGACACTGAGGGTAGGACTGGTATTGTATTGATGGAGGAAGTGAATACTGAGTAGGCCGAGGAAGAGGATTACTCAGTTGGACACGAGGTGGATGGTTGACGCAGGAGGTTGGTGGTGGCGCAGACCTTGGTGGGTATCCATCCTGTCGATGTGGAGTATGCAGTGCAGAGTTGGGGTTGGAGATCCATCCATCATCCATGGGCACTTGTGCCGCGGCCTGGTGGACTGGCTGGGTAAGCATGGCTTGGCCTGGTGCACGTGGCTCTCCAGTCTGAGGTAGAACGCTGGGCTGTCATGACGGGGAACCACGCTGTGACATTGGCTGCAGTAGGGGCTCTTCCCCAGCTGTAGTAGTGTAGCAAGTGGGGCTGTGCACTGGTGTTGACCGATAGTTGCCTGTGGGGCTGTCTAGGTTTAGCCTTGGCAAGCTAGTGTACTGTGGAGGATAGTGATGGTAAGATGAAGGATAGGGCTGATACGCTGGAGCACTTTGTGGATAGGGCAGGCGTTTGGCTCTGTCCATCACAAGCTGCAACTCCTGTAGCTGTTTGGTAAGGTCGTTGTAGCGGGCTTCAATACGATGCCATTGCTCCTCTTCATCTGTCCTCTGTAGGGTAGGAACAGGCGTAATGAAGTCGGCAGGTGCTAGCTGGCTAGCTGATGGACTCTCTGTAGCCTGATGGGGGTGTCACTCAAAGGGAGGCAGCTGTTTGGCTGGGGAACCAAGTTCGTAGTCCACAAGATGCCGTGGGAGCTGTCTCACTCTCTGGGGACGGGCCTTGACGGCATCCTCTCTGTCATCACTTTGGAAAGTCGCCATAGTGCAGTGGGCGGAGCAATCCAGCTCGAAGGACCACTTGTGACGGACGTGTACGTTGATGGCTAGTCGCCCCCTCACTGACTATGTGTTCCGGTCAGAGAACCGCTGCAACTTCTGGTGATAACTTTTGAAAGGTTTATTGATTTCCCGGCATCACAGTGTGTGTATGTGTGTGTGTGTGTGTGTGTGTGTATGTGTGTGTGTGGTTTCTGTAAATTGAACATATACAGAAAGGAGGAATTAGACACTGTATAACACAAATTCCACATTATACTTAATCATGTAGAATATACAGTAGTAATAGCAAAATACACATCAAGTTACATTAACAATATATACATGATAATATAATTGCACCAAAGTAACATTAATGTGATAAGTAAACCAATTAAATAGAAGTGGCAAACAGCATCAGAACAACACATGTGAAAGCTAGGCACTCATAGGGCCAATACAGAAAATCAACTGCGGTACGCTTAGTGGCCGAAGGGTGGTGCTCAGAAGCGGTATCTGTCGCCGTAAGGTCTAGAAAGACGACTGTTCACGTGAACAGCGCGTGGCGCAATAATTACGGCAATGCAACATTTGGAAACTGAATAATGCCTCAAACAGTCCCAGAACAGTGGAAATACCACCATATATATCAATAATACTACTTAAGCACTCCCAAACCTGACTATTCATGTAACTTTAGACCAAGAAATGAGCATTTAACCAGACATTTAAGAAACAGGCATTTCCCATTGAAATGAACTAGAGCTCGTGGTAGAACCAAAGTTATATGGTCACCGGATTAGAACAGCGTGTAACAAACACAAGTGGATGAAATACAACATAACAGCAAATAACAATGATGTACTTACATTATCATCAACGCACGCGTACACACAATAATATAATGTTTCAACAAGGTGCTGGAGCAGCACAGCAAGTGTCTGCCAGCGAAACGCACTGAAAATCAGAATCGAGAAAGCACGCGATTGCGTGCTACGTCACTACTGACGTCACGACGCTGATTCCAGCAGGGAGTTTTTCACATACATGCCTCAAGCGGTCATTATCAGATCAGTGACTTGGTACCATAATTTACATGAAGGTTGACTGAGCATCGTCACACTCCACCCCCGGAACTAAATATTTTCATGCGCATCCCAACCCCATGCACACCCCTAAGGATATCTATTAATGTAATGATCATCATAAACCATCCCTAACATTATTAACACAAAACACTTATTGTGTAGGTTCTCCTTGTTCTTTTACAACAGCTTGAATGCTTGACCTCTGAAAGTGTCCCACAATATCTGTCACCAAGACATTAGCAGGAGGCTTGTGAGGTGCACCTATGAATTGGATTTGTTTACCCAGCACATCCCTCAGACACCCTATCAATTTGACATCTGGTTAAGTCAACACCTTGAAGTATTTGTCATGTCCTAAATGTTACAAACAATATTTAGGTAAGCTACCTTCTTCCACTGCTGCATGGTCCAGTTCTGATGCTTGCAAAAGCTGAGGTGCTCCCAGTGGTGGACAGGGGTCAGTACAGGTACTCTGAATGTTCTGTGCCTACATAGTTACATAAGCATCAAGTTGTGATGTACTGTGCATTCTGTTGTGTGCCAATCATCAGCATAGGCAGCACAAACATTTTCAGCAATTTCTGCCACAGTAGTTTTTATGTGTTATTAGAAAAGATGGGCATTCACTCATCACACCAGTCAATGAGCCTTGAGTGCCCATGACCTTGTTGATGGTTCACTTGTGGTCCCTCCTTGGATTATTGTTTGTAGTTATAATCACGGCATACTGGGAACACCCAACAAGCCCTATTATTTTGGAGATGCTCTGATTCTGTCAATTAGCCACTGCAAATGGACTCTTTTCCTTTGTATTTTGTTGCTGTTCTTTTTTCTTCTTCATCGTTTTTGTCTTACCTGCGCTACCTTACCCAACATTGAATAAGCCTGTTATTAGCTCATGCACAGGGTTTCAGTCTTTCATATCTCTGGAGACTTCTATGATGTATGACTCTGTATGATAAGTTTTAATAGATGAATCAGGTCAGAGCAGAGTAAACACTACATATGTTCAAAAGTAGGGCTGGAGACTAGCCCTATATCACCATTTGTATCATATTTGCTACACAGGATTCTGTGACCTCTATTTTATCAATGTGATCAGTATTTACATCAAAAACCTGTTGTATATCATTTGAGAAATATAGTCTGCCATCTAGTGGATTATCTATGTACTGCAGGCAGTGGAACAGCTTTTTTTTTTGCTTTAGCAAAATGTTTGCAGACAGGTAGTTGTCCACACAATTTTTTCAGGAAAACCTTTGCTGATTTTGGAGAACTTATGGTAAGAATAGCATCAATATTCTTAGTATTTTTTTTAAATACATGTTTCCTGTGTTGAAGCAATGCATACTTAAAAAATATTTTTGATATTACAGTTAAAATGTTAAAATGAGTGTATCAAACTTGATACTGCAGGTATATCAGGTGCTCCAGTCCTGAACTGTCATGTGACATTTTAGTAATTTAATCTACAGCATTCCTGTCACAATACAACCACACACTATTTTGGATGACTGATATAAATTAGTTAATCACTGAAATGCCATTTGAAAAGGGGTTCCTTTGAAATTATAATCTCTATGCTGTGCTGGCTAATTATTTATTTGTGTATTCTTAGATGTCAAAGAGACTTGAGGAAGAAGAGAGAAAAAGAAAGTATTGAAAATGTCATCAATATCATAATAGATGGCAATTCAAGTGACATAGAACAGTTAGAAGAAGACGAGGAAGAGGATGATGATGAGGAATGGACTCCTCAGGTCATGCATGATGATGATGGAAGTTCAGTTAGCAGTGATGAGGAAGGCTCTCAGGATGAAAGTATAGCCCAGACAAGCATGGAGGTTGAAGTCTCAAGAACAACTCTGGACACAATCAGTAATGAGTCAAAGAAGGGCAGGGCAAAAAGCAAAGAATACAGATAGAGAAAAATACAATATCAAGCTCCACCTGTCTATTTCATTGCAAGTGTTGAGGAAGGCACAGAGCAAAGGTGTGACATGACACCAAACACGTACTTCACAGTTTGATACTGATGAAATGCTACAGGAAATTGCTGAACAAACAAACATGAACAGTGTACAGAAGCAAGACAAGTTAATAAACACAACTGCTAAAGAGATTGAACAGATTCTAGACATGTACATGCATATGGGGCTAGTGCAAATGCCCAGTGTGAGAGAATACTGGGAGATTGAAACAAAGCTCCCCGCAGTTTGTGATGTGATGTCTCAAGATCAGTTTTTGAAATTGCTGACACTGATTCACTTTCAGGACAACCTCAGTGCATCTGATGATGCAAAGAAGGGCAAATTGTGGAAGCTCAGGCCATGGTTACAAAAATTACAAAAACAGTTTCTTTGCATTCCTCCCTGATTTCCTCTTATGTCGGCATTGAATCTATGGGAAATGGGAAATGCTGGGATCACAAATCAAAAACTCATGTTCCCAGACCAGCCATTGTTGAAACATATAATAACTTCATGGGAGGTGTTGATCTCCTTGATATGCTGTCTGGAACCTCTACAGAAGAGATCAAAAGAAGCTACAACTTAAAAGGAAACCAATGGCTCTGAGAAAATTTCAGGCTTTGGTTGGCACTTCTCTCACAAGTGCAGGAAAGGTCAAAATCAGGTGTGGCAGACCACTATCCTCTCCAGAAGCAACTCCATTACCACCCCGTAAAAGGCCAAGCTGCAGTGCCCCTCTTGATGTGAGAAAGGATGACATTGATCATTTTCCAACATGGGAAACCTGGCAGAGATGCAAGCACTGCACTAGCAATCACTTTTCACATGTCTACTGTGCAAAGTGTAAGGTACATATGTGCCTGAACAAGGACAGAAACTGTTTTTGTGTCTACCACAAAGTGAAATAAACGGCTGTAAAAAGTTCAATGTAAAAAAAAGAAGAAGAAGAAGAAGAAGAAGAAGAAAACTGCCTAGAGTGTTCTAAACCTGTTAAATGTTATGGGCAAAACAGTGTTTTGTTTCTTAAATTAACATTATTGTGTGCAAAATGTTACCAAAACAGCCTAGTGTATCAGATGTGATACAAAAAATATCATATCATAAACAAAGTTACATGGCAATTTTTTTATTTTTTATTTTTTTATTTTGTTTAAAGGCCTAATATACAAGTCAGTTCTAAAAAATGTAAAGTTTTCTGACAATTTTTTGATGGGTCAGGCTTTAAAGGGCTAGAATGATGATGTACTTTATTACCCAAGTTGTTGTTTTGATTGTCCATGCCATACCCTTAGAGTTGGGGATATGTCTTAATGATGCCACCCCAAATACCAACCCATCAACATTAGTGCTGAAAACACTTTTAGTAACACATTTGTGTTTAGTTCATATTTGCTGTTATTTTAATCTACACAAAAACACAAGAATTATGGGTATATTTTGTGAATTTTATGCCAATACACCAAAATAAGATAACATCAAATTATTTTTGTTGTTAGCCTGTAGATGTCCTAGAAAATATAATAACCTCAACACAAGACGTGTGACAGTGAACTCCGTTCAGTGAGCCTTGTGTGAGAAAACTGCAAAGCAATCAGAAGAAAATGAAACCGAGAACAATATAAGAAACGAGCAAATAAATGTGCATAATATGAAAACCTTTTAAAAAAAAAAATAAAAAATAATTTAAAAATCTAATTATTTTAATATACTAAGCTATTATTTTTGACAAAATAAGTCATTAATTTGATATAGTATCTCATTATTTTGAGATGTCATTTTTTGAGATATTATTTTGAGTTAATCATAATTGTGAGATTCTAAGTAATTACCATCTCATCTCATCGCAAAATAACAACTTAGCAAATAAAATAATAATTAGGTGCTGGATTTTTGAAGTGGCGGGAATGGGCTTCCGTAGCCTTTCCATGAAGCAGGGCTTTGGATTGATTGATAAAGTAAAGAGAGTGGCCGTGGGGAGGTAGGAGTGTGTTCAGTTGACACAGACGTAGCTGTGTAAACAGACTGCTCTACTCACAGTAGCTGACTGTTTCTCCTTAGGTCCGGGTCTCGTGACGGTTGCGAGGAGCGACGATATCACCGCTCGCGCGTTTATCTGCGCTTGTTTTTGAACGCGCGTGCCAGTCGAAAAAGATGGCGGACACCGAGGGAGACGAGACTCGGCCCGTTCCTCCGCCTTCACTCAGCGCTCAGCCTCGTAACGGACCCGCTGCAGTCTCGGCCACAGCCGCGGTGGGTCCTCGGATCGTTCGAATCGTGAAATCTGAGTCAGGCTACGGCTTCAACGTCCGCGGTCAGGTCAGCGAAGGCGGCCAGCTGCGGAGCATCAACGGAGAGCTGTACGCTCCGCTCCAGCACGTCAGTGCCGTGTTACCGGGAGGAGCGGCGGACCGGGCAGGAATATCCAAAGGAGACCGAATTCTGGAGGTGTAAGTCGGGTCGTTTTTACCTTCATGGCCGTCTGTATAATTTTATAGCTTCTGCTCATTGCTTTACTAACCAGCCGGGCTGATAAATACTAATGCGCTAACGCTAAAACCTTTAGCCAGCGTGCTAACGGCGCTGACGTCGGCTGCTTCTTAACTGACACTTTAAAGGGTCTTTATTGCCAGTCAATGCTTTTACTTGCTTTTATAAACAAGTATGTTTATACGTAGCTAGTTAGAGAGCCAGTCAACGGAAAAGAAGTCGAAGCCGCTAGCTAGCTAGTTTGCTAAGTGGTCTCAACCTGATGATAGCATTTATTTTTTAGCTCAGCCCTTTCAGATCAAAATAAACACTTGATACAGCTATTAATGGGACATAGTTACAGTCTACACTATTAGCTGAGAGATGACACGTGTTAAAGGCACAGCAGGTTTACTTATCTTGACCTGCTGGTTGTCACTGGCTTTTAGAGCTTTCCTGTGTAAGCTCAGTGTTTACGTCTGCGAAATAACCTATAGTATTGGCTCTCCATTAGTGCCGAGAGAGCACTAATTAAGGCGGAATCAAAGTAAATACTGACTGTACAGTTGTGTTTTCAATGCCACCGTTTATTTTGTGCTGTGATTGCAGATACATTTTGCATAATGTTAATGTCTGGTCATATATTATTCACGCGCAAATGTCAGTCCTTTCATATCTCCTGCTAATTAAACCTAACACAGTTTTTTTCCTAAACCACAGTGACCTATTGTGGTTTCATCACATGCAGCTGTTTTATAATTACGACTTTAGCTACAAATCTGGTTTTGACTACCTACACTAAATGATCTAACCTTTCCTGTTCAAATATAATACAGTTTACACAGTGTGCACGATGTTTCTGTTAACTGACTTGCTTTTAACCATTTTTAATGATGATCATGATATTGTGGATATATGTCTTTGATTATGCATATAAATGTGTGTAACAAGACTGAGACAAACTTAAAGTGAGATGTGAGTCTTTTAAATAAACTAAATAATAAATCCATCAGGCCAGTCATTCACTGCTACATTGTAAGGTTCACGAACACAGTGTGTGCAAAAGATTTCATGGCAAATTGTGGTCTTTAAACTTATGAAGGGCAAGTTCATTCATCTTCTCTGTGCTTCTGATTGCTTGCTTAGGTTACACCTGTCCAAGTTCCAATAATACAACAGCTGGATTTTGGAAGTCTCAGAATTAAAATGATAAAGTTGAGAGAGAGAGAGAGAGGGTGTGTGTGCCTTTGCTGACTTCAGCTCAACTGTGTAATAACAACTAATGATTGTGGAAGTGTAATTTCCAAGTGTAATAACATGGTGGATTTGTGATTTGTGCAGGCTTTTGCATCCGTAGTACGTGTTCCTTGGTAGGTCACATCTCTTGGGACCAACTGCACAAGTAGAAACTTGTAACACTGCTTATAGGTCAGTGCCTCAGACAATGACTGATTTTATGCACTTAAAGACTCTCCAGCCAGCTGAAATTGGCAATCCTTCTAAACTGGACCTCACAGTTCAGGAAAAGGCAGCTTTATGTTGTGAAGGAACCATCCGATCTCCTCCCTTCCTACAACTGCCATTGAAATCCTGAGGGCCGGGCTGAGAGTTACATAAGCCTCTGATGTTCTGCACACTATTATTAGAACACCTGGCATTTATTACCAAGAACTCCCATATATGCTTCTTAATGGCATTTAATGAGTAGTATGGTCAGTGGTTTAATTTACTTTGTCAAAATATGTTCTTGTAAATAAAATAATGGAAGTTTGTAGTAAGACCTGGATACTCAATCAAAATCATCAGAAATTTTATAAGTGATGTATAAAATAAATATAAACATATTCAAGCATTAGAGCCACCAGTACGTCAGGTGTGGAGCTACCCAGAATTCATTGTTTTTAATTCCTGATAATTGGCTCTTTTTCTTATGACACCACTTCTGTTCATAAAAGAAATCCATGCTTTGAATTCAAATGTACTATTTCGGACTGTGTTTGGGTGATGGAGTTGACCATGGACAATACTTTGTAATCTGGAGATTCCACAAAAAAACAAACAACAATTGATGTATCCATTTGAAAATTGTTTTTTTCCAGCCACGCTCTAACTTGAACACCCCCACCCACTAACAAATTCTGATTGAGTACTTTGTGTATAATTATGTGTATATTTTTGCTATACATGTAATGTATAACAGATTATATAGAATCAAACATTGACTCAAAAATGCTGTTAACTGTTCAAAAAATAAATGCTAAAGTATCAACTAAATTGCTACTTTTTAGTGATTAGTTCTTTTTCAGGAAAAAAAATCTTTGAAATAAGGACAAATTGTGCAAGTTACTATACATTTCAGTCTGTTCAGTGGAACTATATATGCTAATATTTGTTCAGACTATATTAGTGATGCTGTATTCTCACACTACAATCTTCACACTTCCTTTTTTTGCCTCTACAATTGAGGCAGCATGGTATGTGACTCTCCATGTAGAGATTTCTTGCTGTTGGCTGTTCATGTGACTTTTTACTTTCTTGCATGATATGCAGTCATAGCCCTGCTGGAATATAGCCTGAGCTGTTCCCAAATCAGCTTGTTCTAGTCATGTGGATTTTCCTTGTTTTATTTAAAAAAGCTTTACTTTATAGAACATTTAAAGAGGTTCCTCATTATTACAGCAGGGCCTGAAATTCATTTCAAAAGGGGGGGGGAATTCCCCCCTTAAATGTGTCACACATGGGGGATTTCTGCATTTTTGGGGGGATACTACTGGTGATCTTAACTACAGGTCTTACTTTGTCCTTTTGAGAGTTTTGTTGCTGTGCTTCAACTTAAGATATTAGATGAACTATATATACACATTTTTAGCCGAATCAGCCTCGCACTTTCTTTTCAGTGCTGCTGTATGAGAAACGCTAGCCAAGGGGTGACTTAAAGTCGATGTTTTGTAGCATTGGCTGGTAAAAGGCGCAGCACCTTACATTTTACAAATCGAGCAGCTCATCTTACCGCTATTAAGTTCGAGCCAAGGATATATTCTTGGCCAAATGGCCTGAAACGTATCTTTGGACTGCTGCTTTAGTTTTGTACCGTCACCTGTCTGTGAATCCTGAGGATTAGTTTTTTTAACATTACCGGCGCTGCTGTTTGCACTAGTATACAATAAAATGGTTTTAATGGTAACTTCTACACACCTAGACAAGACACCAAAATCAGTTTCATGTTTATCGGACCTTATAGTCCAAAGATAAGAGGGTAGTGTAATTTTTAGGGATGTCCCGATCCGATCTCAAAGATCGGAATCGGGCCGATCACGGCATTTTTTAACTGATCGGTATCGGCTTTTCTGAACACAAACCTAAGCCCGATCTTTGTCGGAAACAAAGGAGTCGTAAAACGAGAGCAAAGCTTGTATCAGAACGTGATTATAATGTCTGCTGTGTGGAATTACTTCAAATTAGAAAGCGATACGAGTCCAACAGCGAGGTGTAATGTCTGCAATATGAGTGTTTCACGGGGTGGTAGTAGCAGATCTGCATTTAATACAGTGACGTGCGGTGAGATTCATGGTGGGTGAGACACAGACACCTTCAGAGTCGGATTTACAAACCCAAAAGGGAGCTTATTCAATTGGCTACTGGTTATTTCGTACCTCTCACACTCTCACACACGTAAGGTACGTAAAGATAAGAAAAAAACGTTACAATTACAGCAGCGAGTGTAAATGGCGTTTGCTCTGCGCCCTCCGTGCTCTTCTTCAGTCTCACTCGCCTCCTCAGTAAAAGCACATCAACAACAAGCACCCGCTGGCTCACGTACGCCCCCCTTCAGTGCGGAGGAGTACTGCCTGCCTATTAATTTTAATACTACAAATTTAATACGGCACCTAAAAAGTAAACATTTAATAGAATACAGTGAGTTCGTTCAGACAGCTCAGTTAAAGACTGTACCTAAGTAATCTACACTATCAGAAAGTTTTAAAAGAAAAGTTCTCTCGAAACAGTGCTATGGCCAAGATGATCACAGAGAGGGTCACTGAATTCATTGCTTTGGATGACCAGCCGATCGCTGTGGTAGAGAATACAGGTTTTTGGCGTCTTTTAGAGCTTTTGAAAACACTTAACAATAGTTTGGAAGCTGGAATTTTTTTTTCCTAAAGCATTGCAGTTGTTAAATATAAACATTGGATTAATTTTATTAACTATAATGTAATGTGTGCACTGTGAAGAGTATTATCTAGTTCTTATCTAGAATATAGAAGTATCGGTTTCAGACTCGGTATTGGGAGTCACAAAATAAATGAATGACTCGGATCGGGAACAGAAAAAACGTGATCGGGACATCCCTAGTAATTTTGGCAAGTGTTATGTTAGGAATGCCGAAATCATACTCTCCTCCCCCGAGATTCTGCTACAGCTCCTAACATCATCTCATGTTATTGGTCTAAATTCAGTGATTTGCATTTTTTCAGAAGAAATAATGACATTGTACACTATTTTAATGTTCTCTGACCCAGAGCGGAGTTATAAACAAATCAAGTGGGGGAGAGAGAAAGAGACACAGACACACAGAAGGTGAACAGAAAACAGTCGCTAGCTAAAATGCCAGGTAAATAGGGGAACTACGGGTATTGCAAGGACTGGGAAAAAGAAAAAGGTTTGATGGAATGTATTAAGTGTTCCTAAAGACGAGAAAAGGGCATATTGCAAGTACTGCAAATGTGAAATGAAAAGTCAGTTCCTCAGTCAGTTTTTTTTTTTTTTTTTTTTTGCTATTTGTTACCATTAAATGTTCTTGACTGGATATGAAACTTAAGTTTAACTTTTAATTAAAGAACTAATAAACACTAATGTTACCATATTATTAATGACTGATAATAAATCCCTTATAAACAAAATACTCAAAGTACACTCATGGTTGTTTTGCCATTTGCTTCAAACATGTGACAGACATATTTCGGGTTTTAGACTGACTTTGAGCTGGATATTTTTGTTGGACCTGGCAACCCTGGCTGTGATGATGCGCGTGCACCTGAAGGGGAGTCGGATTCTAGCAGGGAGTAAGAATTCGGCACAACACAGGTGCTGTTTTCTGAGCGGGTTCAATTTCAGACAATGGAGATTTGCATTTTAGCCAGCGCTCCATGTTTGCGTGCCTGTAGCTCTGTAGACAGAGGAAGAGTGAGCACGCCGAGTGCAGCGTCCAGTACGGAAGTCGGTTCGCCCGACCATCCATCCGTCTCACAATCCAAACCGAGCTAATGTTTTGCTGAACGTTTTTGTTGTAATTGTGTGTGGGACTTTCCCGCATTATTAAGGCTAAAATTGCAGGAATCGAAGAAATAGTGCGCAAATCCCGCACTGAAATTCAGGCCCTGTTACAGTATGGTATAATGGCATCTATAGCATGTCACCTGAGAAGAAAATGTTTTCTTTTGCCTGTTTATCGTTTCAACACTCAACATTATCCTTCTTGAGGTGATTGTTTTTTCACCTTTCTCTTTGGTTTCATCTTAAATGTATCCTCTCGCTTTCGCTTTCCCTCTGTTTTGCTGTAATTAATTAGTAATGGTGGAAAGTGGACAGATGGCGTGTGTTTCCCTGCCCCAACGTACACCTGTCTGTCTGGAAGTGCACGCGTATGAGCATAAATGCATGTGTACATGCAAATATATTAGTTTAATGGGAAAAATGCAGCTACACCTACACAATAATGCCAGCTTCTGTTATCAGAATTTTTTTATTCTTTCTAATTCGTTTTAATTTAACATTCTTTGTTCTTTGCCTGTTTCTCACTCTCTGCAGTAATGGAGTAAGTGTGGAGGGTGCTACCCATAAACAGGTGGTGGATCTAATCCGTGCGGGTGAGAAAGAGCTGGTGTTGGCTGTACTGTCTGTGCCACCACAAGAAGTAGAAGGACTTGACCCTGGCGAGGACAGCTCAGCTCAACCCAATTATGACTACAGTGACAAACAGGCAGTGCCCATCTCCATCCCCACCTATAAACATGTGGAGCAACATGGGGAAAGATTTGTAGTGAGTTTCACAGTTACAACTCCCTGCAATCTACTACATTAACTGGCCACTTTATTAAATACACTTTGCTTGTACCTACACTGACTATCCAATTGATCAGTGATGAAAGTTGTTTGAAAACCCAATCTGGGGAACACACTCATGCACATGGACATGTCAGTGTGACTGTTTCACTAAGAATGGTCTACTACCAAAGCAATACCTGCTTGCTGTGGTTCCTGTCGGGATCCTGCCCATTAATGAACAGGGTAAAAAGTGGACTGATAAAATGGTACAGTGAGCATGGATACGATTTTGTAACTCTAAATGAACTACATCTGCTTTTAATTGCATATTTATTGATGAGGTCAATTGTGTTTAAATTAATCAACATTAATCAGTATTAATCAAGATTAATCATGTGTGGCAACTCATAGCTCTGTAATGTAAGTAATGGGACTGAAGAAATTCCATACTGTGCAACTATTCTCTTAAGAAAGTGGTGTACTTACTGATACTAATTTATAACATTATATTTGAGTTTACCCTCTAGTTTTCTCTCCTGACAGGTGTATAACATATACATGTCTGGCAGACAACTCTGCTCAAAGCGATACCGGGAGTTTGCCATCTTGCACCAGAATCTGAAGAGAGAATTTGCCACATACTCCTTCCCCAAGCTGCCAGGAAAATGGCCATTTTCTCTGTCTGAGCAACAGCTGGATGCTCGCAGGAGAGGACTGGAGGAATACCTGGAGAGAGGTGAGAGAGAGAGAATGAAACTAAACTGATTGAATGGAAAAGGAGTAATAGAGACACAGAGTAACATGTAAGGGTGAAGAAAGAGAAGTGAATATTCACTTGCTTCCTAAAATGGAAGTGCAGCAGTGAAGAGAGGACATTATTGTAGGTATAATTAATTTTTTTCTGAAACTCATGGTTGATGTAGAATTTAAAATGTATGGTAAGTATGAAATGTTTTTATGGGCTAACTTTCCTGAACTGTGATTTCTCTCACTAGTGTGCTCAGTACGGGTCATCGGGGAGAGTGACATTATGCAAGAGTTCCTGTCTGAGTCGGATGAGGTAATTGTGTGTTTGTGTGTGTTTGTTGCTTTAGCCCCTTTATATTCTTGAGCTTATTTACCAGGTCTGTGTAAATGGTGTGGATGTTCATATGTTCCAGAACTACAATGGTGTAACTGATGTGGAGTTGCGAATAGCATTGCCTGATAAGACTTCAATTTCAGTGAGAGTGCGTAAAAACAGCACTACTGACCAAGTTTACCAGGTAAACACTTCTATTTTTTTGTACTTTTGTATGTAGGTATTATCTAATTACTTATATATTATCAGTCTTGTACCCCACCTATACTTTTTTGTCTTAGAGAGGTCATAGAAAGCATTTTTCAGTTTTAGTTCCATTATAATTGTTCTCTAAAGTCTACACAGAAGGAATGTTGCTTTGGACAGGGTGAAAAAATGCCCAGATACAGTTTTACATGTCTATTTTGACACTGGTTTTACCTTTTTTCGTGTGGTAAATATATTTGTTCTGGCACCAATTGTTTCGGTACCATCCATCCATCCATTATCACACCCGCTTAATCCTTATCAGGGTCGCGGCTAGTCCCCTACCCCCTCACTGGGCGCAGGGCAGGGCATTACACTATTCAACCAAGCCCAGGACAGGGCGCCAGTCCATCGCTGGGTGTTCCGTACCAATTGTTGTAAATATTTATATTTGCTTCTGGATCCCAGGGTTTGAGATTAATTGAATAGAGTCTTTTTTTAGCACCAAAAGGATAAGTCAGGAGACAGCAAAGTGTGTAAGATTCTTCTTTATTATTGAAGATGAAGCTTCTGATGATGTGATGAGGCTTCTCCCAGTTCCAGATCTGCAGTCTCTGTCTCTTCCTCACTGTCTAACTTCACTGTACAGAAGTCAGGTTTTTATAGAGAATGCAGCCCCCTCTGGCCAACAGTAACGGTCATTTAGCTGACCATGGAGAAACACAGTGGGATTCAATCAACCCTATCATATACAAGTAAGACAGTGGAATTAAATCAAGATAGCAGGGAACAGTGGGGGATTCGATTAGCATTGTACATTAAAATAAAATCAGAAGTAAGGGAAAGAGCTGATTAATAAAAACGAATACAGAAAAATTACAACAGTGTCCTCATTAATTATTTTTCCTTTTCTGATTGACTATTTTACAGCTAAGTAGCGTTCTGACACTAAGAACAGCATGAGTTACAGAAAACGGGTAGAAAATGTGCTTCTCTTGAGAAGTGAGTAATGATGATTTGTGTGGTATGCAGGTGAAGGGTTTGAGAGGAAGTGGTTGAAGAGAAAAGTTGTGTAGAGAGTATCAAGTGGAGAAGCTTTAATGTGATTGGCTAGATTAGTCTCCATAAAGCATATACAAAAAAAGTCTTTACACTGCTTATTTTTCTTTTCTTTTTTTTGATCGGGTGCCAATATATGGTTGTATTTACTTATATTATTATTATTATTCATTTATTTATTTTATTTTTAATAATTTTTTGATTTTTGACAATGATATACTGTCTGTGCCAGGAAAAGTGTAGAAATGAAAACATTTCACAAAACTATAGGAAGTGTACAGTATGCCACATAAGTTTGTGAGGAGGAGGTATGTGAAGAGAAAAGCTGTTCTAGAATGAGAAATGTATCGAATTATGGGATTCATCCATTTTACTGCCCCCTTTTGCTTATGTAAGTTTTGCATTTTAAGGGTGAGACAGGTTCATGATATGTCAATTTCATGTCCCAATCTCTTGTTCAATAATGCAAAGAGGAATACAGTTTAAAATGCACCTTTTAAGATGCAGTTCTTCAAACATAAATTCCACATAAATTAATGAATCAGAATCTTGGATCATGACATGATAGTCCTGACTCACAGCCCAAACTTAATTTGTGGTTCTGCATATGGTTTCTCAACACCCACCATTCAATTCACTAAAATTACTAACCTACTCTCTTGCATACTGTACAAATATTGTATCTCCTCTCCTTTTTTCATCAATTCTTTTTCACTACTTACATTTCCGACCTGTTTTCTGGCACCTGTGTGTGTGTGTTGCTTAGTTGTAACCAGCCAAGCAGAGCTAATTATAAATTATTCATAGGTATACCATTAAAGCCAAAATGGCTTGTTTCCTGAAGAGGCAAAATCCTAGGTTTCTTTTTTTTGTGATTTTTTTAACAAGACAAAAGTGACATACCTCCTATGTAGACATCAGAAAACAATTTAAACTGAACAGAATTAACTAATTAAACTGTTTTTAGGTAAATAGAGTAACCTAGTTATACCTATAAAGTTACCATGACATTAAAGTTTGGAGAAATGTGGGAAGCTACTACTAATTAAAATAAAAAAATATAGTTTGCTAAACTGAATTTCCTCATTCAATGTCTAAGCCTCTTTAAAAGTTACAATGATCTACAATTCAGAAATTAGTTCTAAATATTACTATTTGTATGAATATAATTAAACATTTTCTTACCTTGCTGTACAGAAAAAAATACTGTACTTTTTATTTCAGTGTACTTAGTCTTTATATTAATGTAGGACAATTTTATTTTGTGAAATGACTTATTTTGATGCATTACTTCAAAAACAAATGTAATGCAGTAAAGCATCTACCCTTGCTATTACCTAGCTTGAAATCTTGCCAAGTAATTGAGTTCTAGACTCAAGACTTGAGTTCTAACACATGACTTGTAATTAAACTGCACAAAATATATGTTTTAATGTTTTAATGTTATATATTATACATTAATTTGCATTGGTTGTAGTCTAGTGATATTTTACACTTCTGGGATTCAAATACGTGTCTCAGTAATAGTTCTTAATAATTTGTTTCTCTGTTCAAATGTGAACATAAGTTCAAATGTGTATATAACTCTGGAATAATTCTGATGCAATCTCATATATATATATATATATCTGATGCATTTTAAGATGTTATTTCTTCTATGCAGGCACTAGTGATGAAGGTTGGCATGGACAGCATCATGGCCAGTTACTTTGCCCTCTTTGAAGTGATAAACCACTCCTTTGGTAAGTTAGTCACACCAATTCCACACAATTCAAGTCACCATATGTTTATTTTGGCAGGTCAGTTGTGACATATAGTTTGTTGACAACAGAAGTAATTTTGTTACAACTAATTAGAGACAGATTCATTTCAGCTTCAATTCATTATATCTGATGGAAACGCTGCATGGGATCATTAACACTTCTGAATAGCATTGTCTGTACATCTGCAGATGTAAGCACAGTAGTTTTGTTTGGTTCCAAGTGTGTGGTTAAAAGAAGAGGTGATGCAGCACCATGATAAACATGCTGTCTTGCTAATGTCTTTTTGAAAATTTTGCATAAAATTTAAAATGGGCATATATTTATCAAAAGAGTCAAATTTCTCAGTTTCAAGACTTGATGATATCTTTGTACAATTTCCAATTACATGTAGGGTCTAAATGTTTGCACATGATTGCATTCTGTTTTTATATGCATTTTTTACCAATTACCAGAAGCTTCAGCCTCAACTACTGACAAATTAGTAGTTAATTATTGGGATGGGTATCATGAACTGGTAGTAAATTGACTGGTCACTGGTTATCACCAAAAATACTGATAAGGTCTACAGTCATGGCCAAAAGTTTTGAGAATGACACAAACATCAATGTCCACAAAGTCTACTGCTTCAGTTTTTATAATGGCAATTTGCATATACTCCAGAATGTTATAAAGAGTGATCAGCTTAACAGCAATTAATTGCAAAGTCAATATTTGCCTAGAAAATGAACTTTATCCCCCAAAACACATTTCAACTTCATTGCAGCCCTGGCTTAAGAGGATTAGCTAACATCGTTTCAGTGATTGCTCCATTAACACAGGTGTGGGTGTTGATGAGGACAGGGCTGGAGATCAATCTGTCATGATTAAGTAAGAATGACATCACTGGACACTTTAAAAGGAGGCTGGTGCTTGGCAGCATTGTTTCTCTTCTGTTAACCATGGTTATCTCTAAAGAAACACGTGCAGTCATCATTGCACTGCACAAAAATGGCCTAACAGGGAAGAGAATTGCAGCTAGAAAGATTGCACCTCAGTCAACAATCTATCGCATCATCAAGAACTTCAAGGAGAGAGGTTCCATTGTTGCCAAAAAGGCTCCAGGGCGCCCAAGAAAGACCAGCAAGCGTCAGGACCGTCTCTTAAAAGTGTTTCAGCTGCAGGATCGGGCTACCAGCAGTGCAGAGCTTGCTCAGGAATGGCAGCAGGCAGGTGTGAGTGCATCTGCACGCACTGTGAGGCGGAGACCCTTGGAGCAAGGCCTGGTCTCAAGGAGGGCAGCAAAAAGCCACTTCTCTCCAGAAAAAACATCAGGGACAGACTGATATTCTGCAAAAGGTACAG
>BRDA01004153.1:96258-146349 GCA_036984385.1 Crenuchus spilurus | reverse complement strand
TATATATATATATATATATATATATATATATATACATACATACACACACACACACACACAATATATATATATATATATAAGGGGTGAAACGATTACTCGATTACAAAAAATGATCGAGTAATTTTCTGTGCCCGAGTAATCGTTTATTTAATTTTAAAACTCCACGCACGTTATTTCGCATGGACGACTTTTAATGTGGCACACCACGCTTATGTCACCGACGCACAGGAAGGAGGAGGCGCAGAGATTTTTAGATGAGAAGCGGGAATATGGAAGCGACGAGGTTAAAAGAGCGACAACGTGCGAGAGGAAAACGACAATAGGAAAATAACGCAGCGCGCTATCCAACACGGGCAGAACTGGCAAAGTCTCTGCTGTGTATTTCAGCTACATCCAGGCCATCAGAGCGCCTGTTTTCAGCTGCAGGAAACATTGCATCAAAGCAAGGCAAGCCTCAGTTCTTAGCATGTTGACATGCTTACTTTCCTCAATTGTTATATGTTGTATTGATATTGTTTGTAAGAATAATGTTCAATATATGTTGGCTTTGTAAAAAAGAAAATATTTCATTCAACCTAGAAGTGGATTTTGTTATACCTCAGACTTGAAATTGTTTATTATTCTTAATTTATGTTCGCTTTTTACCTTTAAATCAATGTGATTTTATTTTATTTCTATGTTTTTGCACTTTAAAAAAAAGCAAGAGTTTTGTCACAGACTTGAAATTCAAAGTTGAATATATAAAAAGGCAATGTTTACTGTATTGTGCCTTAATTTAGGTTTGCTTTTTACCTTTAATGTGATGATTAAAAATGTATTTCTCTTCTGTTTTGATTTTGAAAAAAGCAAGAGTTTTAAACTTGAACCTGAAATGGAGGCTGTTATTGTATTTTAAGCAATAAAATGTTTAATTAAAAGCTTTAACGTTATTTTTTGTGTATTTCTATTACTTTTAAAATAAGCTTAAGTAGTTATTGCAGAACCTGATTTCTTTCATTTATTTTTTTCCGATTACTTGATTAATTGCAAGAATAATCGATAGAATAATCGATTACTAAAATAATCGTTAGCTGCAGCCCTAATTAAGTTACTGTACATTATACATGACTACCAAATATGGGGTGTATTACTGTAAACTGTAAATAAACAACAATTATTTATCTTTGGCTTTGAGTTGCACAGCACCAGTCAAAAGTTTGGACACACCTTCTGGACATTCAGGGGTTTTTCATGATTTAAAAATTTTCTGCATTGTAGATCAATACTAAAGTCATCTAAACTTTGAGTAAACACTTGTAATTATTTAGTAAACAAACAAGTAAACAAACCAGAATGTGTTTTATATTTTACATTATTCACAGTAGGCACCTCTTGTTTAGATGCAGCTTTCTTGGCATTTTCTCAGTCAGCTTTATGAGGTAGTCACCTGGAATGGCTTTCAGTTAACAGCTGTGTCTTGTCAAGAGTTCATGACTTGCATTTCTTGCCTCTTAATGTGTTTGAGACATCAGTTGTGTGTCTACTTTGAAGTAAAATCTAAAACATGTTTTGGTTTGTTTAACACTTTTTGAGTGAGAATAGAAGGTAGAAAGGAGGGGTTTATATAGGGCATGAATGAATAACAGGGAGTTATGTGGTCCGCCTCCCAAACATCTTATCACATAACATCATTTATGAAATATTATTTTGGGAGAGTAACCACACCTGAAACACCTAAAACTCATCATCCCCAAGCACCCAACACATCTAAACTTTCATCCCTTTATCTTCATGTTGGAATGTTTGCATCCCATCTTGATCCCAGTCTCCTCCTCTTTTATATATGTTTCTTATTAACCCTTTGGACTCAGTGGACCCGCTTGTGGGAACAAAACCAAAATTCTAGGAATTTATCCTAGAAACAAAAGGAAACGTACTCCGGAAACCTTAAAGGGTCTTCCTTTCAAATATGTATAGCTTGCATCAAAATATATTTTTAGATTTTTGTGAGATGAGCTTAAATAAGCAGAGACATGTTTGTGAGAGAGACTCATTTTTCCCGCCAAAAACAATGCTGTCATTCATATGATAATGACATGGTAATTCCAGGCATTCTATTGGTTTGTTGAGCTTTATAAATAAAACCACATACATTTTTTAATCTGTAATGATCAGTGTGTAGCCAACACCTCTGTTTATTCAGTTCTGAGCTCAAAAGTCTTGTCTAGAAATGTTTAGAGTGTTTTTTCACAATATATCAGCACATCTGAAAATAGGATTTTGGAAAGTCTAAGTTCAGAGAAGATTTAATCAAAATATAGATTTATGACATTCTTACTGATTTAACACTGTTGTTGCTGAGTTTGTGCTGAACAAAAGCCTGTGTAACAATTTGGGGGAAAAAAAATATTTAGATGGGTGTAATTTGTAAAAAAAGTCAAGGCATTTTAGACTCTATGAGAGTGTCTGAAATACCCTCAGACTCCAGAGAGTTAAACAGCTACTTTAACTGTGAGGTGTATGAATTTTCATTAATGCAGTCAGCCTGGCCAATATTACTGGTGCAGGGACAATACCTTATGACCTCCATCTCACAACTCAAAGGTTGAGCACTGAGCTTTTAGGGATGCTTCATATTAACACAGAGTGCCATCTTGTGGCTTTAGGAGACATAACGCTGCTTATACCAGTATACCAAGCCTCCTGCTGGAGATCTGCCTGGCTGTAGGTTTCACCACCAACCCACATCTAACCCCTCCCGAAGCTAATCAAGAGCTTCTGTAGGCAATGATTAGATGGATCAGGTGGAGTGGATAAGGGCTGAAGTTGGAGTCTGGAGGTAAGCAGATCTCTAGGAGCAGGGTCAGGCAGATGCTCTCCTGTGATAAGCTGCTGAAATAAATGAATACGTGAGTACACTCACTTCCAGGCGGCTTCCAGCGTACAGCGTTCAGGTACACGCCACAATAATGAAACATGAACTCGTGCTCCGAGCGCTCGGTTTTCCCCTCCAACAGTGGCATCAGATCATGGCCATCTAAAACTCTAAAAACATGCACACATACAATACATAAACAAAAGTATTGCAACATGTGTTCACTGTCTCTTCTGAAATCAAGGCCATTAACCAGCTGATCCTGCTTTTGCTGGAGTAACTGTCTCTACTGTCCAGGAAAGATGTTCTATATTTTGGAACATTGCTGTGAGGATCTGATTGCATTCAGTGATGAGTGTTAGTGAGGTTCGATGATCAGCACCCCACCTCATCCCGAACTCATCCCAAAAAGTATTGGATTGAGCGGCATCATTCCTGAGAACACAGACCCAAAGGTCTACAGCTCAATGCTGGGGGGCTTTATACATATCTACGTTTATGTTTATCTGCTCCAGAGAGTCCTATTCTATTGGCAGTACTTCTGTACAGGGACTAGACAAGCTGTGTCTAGTAAATAAAGTCATACAAAGCTTATATTCAGTTTGAAGAATGTTAAAATTCAGAATTGTTCAGTATTGTCAGCAATACCAATCAAAACCCAGAGGGTACCACCCCAGTTGAAGAAAAGGTACTGCCCATGGTCCAATACCTTTTTTACACTTATTTGAGAGTGTATATACTTATGCAGTCATGTACTTGCATTTAGTGCACCAAAACCAATAACTATGGGTTAAATGCTATTGCTTTAAACAGCATCACCATCTGCTCTCACCTGTCCTGGGGCAGCTCTCCCCCTGCTAACTTCACCAGGGTTGGGTAAATGTCCATCAGACTTGTGGGCTCATTCACAACCCTGCCCGCCGGCAGACGTCCTGTCCAGCGGAATATTCCAGGTACACGGATGCCGCCCTCCCAGCCCCCCATGGCTTTCCCACCTAGAGAAACAATCAAAAATATGGAATTATTCAAGACTGAAGAGGCAATACTTTTAATTAAGATCTCAGAATTGTAATAAATGTTTAAATTACAATTTTATTATTATTATTATTATTATTATTATTATTATTATTATTATTATTATCATCAGTGCTGGCAAATAAAGTATTGTGAAAAAGGGAAGTATTATTATTATTATTATTAATTATTATTATTATCATCATCAGTCCTGGCAAAAAAAGTATTGTGAAAAAGGGAAGTATTATTATTATTATTATTATTATTATCATCATCATCATCGCTGGCAAATAAAGTATTGTGAAAAAGGAAGTATTATTATTATTATTATTATTATTATTATTATTATCATCATCATCATCAGTGATGGCAAATAAAGTATTGTGAAAAAGGAAGTATTATTATTATTATTATTATTATTATTATTATTATCATCATCATCAGTGCTGGCAAATAAAGTATTGTGAAAAAGGGAAGTATTATTATTATCATCATCATCAGTGCTGGCAAATAAAGTATTGTGAAAAAGGGAAGTATTATCATCATCATCATCATCAGTGCTGGCAAATAAAGTATTGTGAAAAAGGGAAGCATTATTATTATCATCATCATCATCATCATCATCATCATCATCAGTGCTGGCAAATAAAGTATTGTGAAAAAGGAAGTATTATTATTATTATTATTATTATTATTATTATCATCATCAGTGCTGGCAAATAAAGTATTGTGAAAAAGGGAAGTATTATCATCATCATCATCATCAGTGCTGGCAAATAAAGTATTGTGAAAAAGGGAAGTATTATTATTATTATTATTATAAGTAAATTATTTATAATTATTAGTAAACAATTGAGATAGAAATGAGAAAAAAGGTATTGATTTGAAGACACTGGTCCTTCATAGCCGAGAAAATGGAGCTCAGAGAAGAGAAATGAGCCCAGCAGGCTTTGCGGCTAAACCATCCTGCTCCACTCCAGGTTCTAACATCAGCACTCTCTAGCCATCTCCAGAAAGCTGTTCATGAATATTTAGCTCTCCAACTTTATATTCAGTTTACATGCATAATTATTCCTTAATTTTAGCATAACATAATGTAAGGATGTGTAAGAATAATGGCGCGGGTGAAAAACACTTTTCTGTCAAAAATGTAAGTTTTAATGATGAAAGAAAAAAAATAGTAAAAACAGGTTCAATCACATCATTGGAGAGAACCTAGAGTCCTTCAGACTCAATTCGCTATAGAGCGAGTATAAGCTGAGATGTGTGTAAGTGTGAAGTGTCTTAATGATCTGGGTTGAGCCGTGTCTGTGAAAGAGATAATGTGTACACTAGGCAACCTCGGGTGAGAGATAGCGAGAGAATCAGCGAAGGCAGGAAAATTACACTCCATTTACCTTCTAAAATATAAGCTTACACACAGATATATTTTTAATCTAAATGATATAATAAACACACAGAGTTCTATATCTATAGAAGAAATTCAAAAGGACTATTATTGGTTTCTGATTAATACAGAGTTTATATAGAAGCTGAAAATCTGAATAAAACAATAAATCGGGGGTGTTCTGTACCAGCAACCTTACACATGAGAAGAAAAAGAAGGTATTTAACTCTCTTTAAACTTTGAAACTCATTAGAGCTTTTGATGTTGCCGTCAGTCACAACCTGAGACATACAGTTAGCACAGACATTACCTCGATAGATCCCATTCCATCCTCCTACTTGGCCATGTGCGTTTGAATCCTCAATGTGACCTCCATGATCTGACGTGAAGTACATCAGAGTCCTCTCAGTGAGGTTGAGTTTCTCAACAGTCTTCACCATTCTGCCTATAAGAGGGAGGACGTGAAGCATCAACCAAAGACTTGCCTGTATTTACTCAGAGAGAAGCTAGACTGTGGGTTTATAGCCACGGCTGGACAGCGTGGAGAAAATATCCAATTGTGGTTATTCAGACTAATATCGTGGCTACATTGTGATTATTTTATCAAATTAAGATTCTTTTGGCTTTCCTGATTGACTGAGCAACTGATTGACAGATTGATTGAACGATTGATTGACTGACCAATTGACTGATCGATTGACTGAACGATTGATCGACTGACCAATTGATTGACTGACTGACTGATTTATTGACCAATTTATTGACCGGTAGATTTATTGATTGATTGATTGATCAATTAACTGACCAATTAAACAATTGATTGACAGTGATTGAGCAAAAACATAAAAAATATCCACTTTTTTTCTGGCTTGAGGCTTGACCCCTGAATGTCGTGTGCCTGATTGCTAATAAATTGTGATGTCACAAGACATGGATGTTTAGTTGTCCTGAAATAATCCAAGTTATCTACAGGAATGTGTAGATAAAATGTGTCATATTACATTTCCCCACTTTTTATATAAAAGTGATTTTTCAGCACTAATTATAGCATCAAAACACAACGAATGATACAGAGAGAAAGGAGAGAGATATCTGCTGTGCACAGATCATATTATAATGGATAAAGAGGTGTAGAATAAGAAAATCCATGTCATTCTATGTCTTTTCTATCTTACCAATCATCGAATCTGCCTCCTCCACGTTGTCCCCATACAGGCCGTGTTTGCTCTTCCCTACAAAGTCTCTTGATATAAAATGTGGAACGTGGACATGTGCCAGCGACAGGAACAGCAGAAAAGGCCTGTTCTGGTTCCTGTGGTTGTAAATGAGATCATGCATTATTATTTAACTTTTTCCTTTGAGGTAAAGTTTCAGGCAAAAGGAAAAGTGTATGGGAATTAGGGGTGCAGGAAAAAAATCACTGAGTTCAAATCACGTTTCTAACATTGAACGATTCAGAATCGATTCTCATTTTCAAAAAATCTATTTTTTTGCGGGTGCAGATGTGCCTTCTCAGCAGTGGCGATTGCTCTAAGACTGCAAGGGAAGCTCAGCTTCCCCTAAAATGTCAAAAAATAAGTGATCAATAATATACTGTTGTGTGTACAGGTCATTGACTAAATATGCGCTACAACGCGCTCAACTTTTGTTCAGGATCAGCTTCTTATCACTGGTAACGACGCGGCTTTCCTCTCACTCATTCCCGCAGCTTCACAGTGCTTTAAACAGGGTGGACGCTCAGCGTCCACAGACTTCAATGGTAAAGCAAAGCGTGCAGCGAAACGAGACCAGTCATTGGATAAATCCTGGCCTTTGTCCCGCCCATCGGACGCTCAGCGTCTCTGGGGGTCTATGGGGCAGTGGGCTGGCCTCGGCTGGCCTGGACGCTCAGCTTCTGCACGATGATTGGATGATGTGTTTGAGGCTGAATCCCTTTTTGATTGACAGCTAAATGAGCGAATCAGCGATCTTTTTGTGTAAACATCCGTGGGAGCATTTTAAATTTTCATTCTGTTCTGAGTTGAACCGAAGACTTTCCTAATCCTCTTAGTGGCATTTTCTTTGTTAAAAGTGACTAGCGACAAGTCAAGCTTCTATTTCTGGTGTTTTTTTGTAGCTGTTTGTGTTTGGAGACTGACTTCTATCACTCCTTCTGACTTCTATCACAGTTTCTGTCCAGCGGTAGCACTCACAGGCGGACACACTTCACACTAGCCTCGCGCCAGTAAAGAGCTTCTCCTGTTTTTAAAGCGGTTCAAGTCTTACACCCGCAACACCATGAGCCAAGGCCGCTTAAGCAGCCTAGCTCTGCTGGCCATTGAGAGGACACTAGTCAAGTCCCTGGAAAATACGCCTTGTTGGTACGACAGGGTCACAGATCATTTTCTTGAAAAGGAATGGAGGGTAGAATTTACGTATAAATAAACCGACACGATTTATGATGTAGACCGGAATTGAGCTTCCCCTCCTTGAAAGACCAGCATCCGCCACAGCTTCTCAGCCACCGTAGTGCTAGGCAGAACAAGGAAGCAGCGTGGGCTACGTACAGGCATGCAAGCCGAGCCGCGGTCTTTGAAAGCAACCATTTGAAAACACTTTGGATTTTACCATCAACCCGGCCCGGGTAAGAAAGGGCTGGACATGACTCATGCGATTTGCAGACATTGCAACGATAAAGTATTTCGTTCGGATACAAAAGAATTGGAAAAAAAAAAACAATCCGTGACCCCAAGAATCGATTCTGGATCAATTTGTTTGATTCCCAAGGATTCGCAGCCCTAATGGGAATGTAAATGTTTTTATTTGTGTGATAATACTGAAGGCTGAGTTTATCATATGATGTCTCAGTGTTGAGGACAAAAGGTGAAATTGTGTATACAGGCATGTATTTGATGAGCTGAATAGAAACAAACATGACATCTATTCACAAAAGGTTTTCTCTTTCTTCTGTACCAAAATTGGACTTTTCAGATTAAGTGTGTTACACTAGTAATGCATCAAAAAATATCAAATGTCATTTTCTGTTCATTCAGAAAGGGTAATGCTTCAAAAAATATCATCAAATGTCATTTTCTGTTCATTCAGAAAGGTAAACTGTGTATTTTATATTTGTTACAAATAAAAAACGACAAATCAAGCCGTATTTGTTTTAATGCTGATCAGTGTGGTTTATAGCTCAGAAATCCATCCCTCAGGCTACAACTGCAGCATTCCTCATATCAAGCTACTCCTGACCTAAAAACATGGACTAAAGAGAAAAAGACCTGGACTACTGCTCAGTGCACCAAAGTCCCCTTTTCAGATGAAAGTTAATGTCGTTTGTAAATGAAGCTCCCAGAGTCTGGAGAAAGAGTGTAGAGACAGAGTCCAAGGTGTCTGAAGTCCAGTGTGAAGTTTCTGTGATGGTTTGAGGTGCCATGTCATCTGCTGGTGTTGGTCCACTGTGTTTTCAAGTCCAAAGTCAACACAGCCGTCTATCAGGAGACTTTAGAACACTTTAGAATGCTTCCATCTGCTGTCTAGCTTTATGGAGATGTTGATTTGCTTTTCCAACAGCTGCGCACAGTTCTAAAACTGCTACTGACCATGATAATACTGTGCCTGACTGGGCAACCAGCTCATAAGTTACAGTATAAGCCATACTAATCAGTAGTGAAACAAAAAAGGCTTGAAATGTCAACTTTTTTAATCAAATATTTTTTTTATGTGTTTGAAACAGTAATTTGACCATCAGTTTCAAATATTTTGGTACATATGTATGACTGCAGAAGATTTCAATGTGCAAAACCCAAATTGTGGAAAATCATTTCAATTGCACTGCACAAGTGATCACTAAACTGCAATAAGAGGATTAAATTGAGATGACATAATGAAAAGCATACAGTACATAGAGAAAATCAAACTACAGTGGTAAACCTACTTACGAGTTTAATCCGTGCAGGAGCCGAGCTCGTTAGCTGGTTTGCTCGTTAGCTGGTTTGCTCGTTAGCTGGATGCATTTTCCCCATAAAAATACATGTAAAACTGATTAATCCGTGTCAGCCGGCCAATATACAGTATACTTTAATATGCTAAATAATGTGTTTATATGGGTTTTTAAAACATAAACGAGTCGACGACGGTGCTCGTGTAGGCTGGCGGCTAAGGAGGACAGGAGGACGGGCGTACGTGTATGGCATGGTTACACTTATCATATGAAAAGTAAAAGTAAAATGTATCTAACTTTCTTGTTCACTACCTTTTGCTATCTTAGCGTCGCTTTCAACAGGCACTTTCACTGGACAGCGGTCAAAGGTATTGACTGACCTCTTCTTCTATGGTAGCATCTAGGAAATGCTACGACCGCAGCGCCCCTAGTGGTTTGGCATACTTGAAGAAAATTACTGAGTAATTAAATATAAAGCTACTCGTTACTTGGAATTTTTGAGATCTCGACTCCTTACCTGGAATACTCGTTAGTAGGGATGCTCGTAAGTAGGGTTACCACTGTATTATATTCAAAGCTATATAACTGAGACATTCATCAGCTACAAACATGCTGTCGTATGACCTCACCTCTCCACAAACTGTTCCGCCTCTTTCATGAGCTTCTCAGGCAACATGTCCGAATTCATAGGCTGCTCCACCACTTCTTTGTTTCTCATGACGATGCAGTTCCAGGTCTGAATCAGTTCGAATGGCACATACCACACTGAAAAGCTAAGGAGACACAGAGCCGCCAGGAACACAAGCAGCTTCACGCTCACCTCCAGCAATCCAGTGACCCATGCCAAGACCAGGGTCAGCAAGCCCAGCCCCACCAACAGGGACATTTGCTGCAGCTTCAGACGCACATCTGCTAATATGTCCTTGCCCTCTCCAGGCTTGCAGTCATTAAAATATGTAAAGGGAAGTCCGTAAAAGTAGTCAAACCCATGGTTGTTGGGGTGGTGGCAGAGATCATTCCTACTTTTGCAGTTTACTCCCAAATGCCACTTACCTACACAGAAGATAAACAATGATTTGGGGTGGGTCTAAACAGATTCTTACACTCTACATGTGCAGCACATCCCAGGGGAGCCTCTAAAGAGCCCTAGCGCCACTTGAGGGGGGCCTAGGGTGAGTAAGCCTCTCTGCCCAAACTGCTACATCAGCTAAGGGAGGTCCACTGAATGCCAATAGGGAGGAGGAGCCGCCATACCGCACCACGCCTGGAAATACGGCAGTAGTATGCCAGGCTGGTGAATTTACCGGCACGCTTCCTCCTCAGGCAACAAAAAAGAAATTCCCTAAATAACCCCATAAAATAAAGAAAGCAAAATTCCTGACCTCCTTAAGGCCAGGGACTGGGAAAAGGAGATTCAGGGGAAACATGTTGGAGCAGAACAGGAAACTGAAATGGCTGAACTGACTCCGAGCAAAACTGCAGAGCCGGAGTCTTTAAGAAAGCCATTAATCAGCTGAACGTGTTGAGATGATTACTGGTGCTAAACAATAAGAGGAAAGGGAACCATGAACCCCCAGGAACCAATCGCTGAGCCAGAAGAAGGGGTAACTCAGTAATGACGACAAGAAAGATCCAATCGCCATTCCCTTGCAGGTTCAATCTCCCTCATTAGCTCAGCCATCAGACTCATTAGCTAGCTAAGTAGATAACAACAGTGTCATTAGCATACACATCATCACTGTCTGATTCCATTCCCTAATAAGATGCCATTGTTCAGGTTGATTATTTTACTAAGAAATATTTTAAAAAATGCAAATGCTGAAGTGAAAGACATACCCACAATGCCTGTAGTGTATCCCTGCTTCTGTAGAAGTTTGGCAAATGTGGTCTCATTGGGAGGAAGTCCTCCAGAACCACCAAGAAAGAGAATCACCTGCACCCTCCCTGTGCTGCCAAAGCCTAAGACACAAATGCAAAATCACGGTGTGGGCAGACTACACTTGCTCACTTTGTTTTACATTTTGTTATTTTCCACATGTGAGCCTTTCTTAACTTTTTGTGTTGGACTCTTGAAAGAACCTCACACAGCAAAGAAAACAAATGGATCGGCCAAATGAAAGCTCACCTTTCACTAGAAGCCCATTTAACCAAACTGAAACTTACATTTTGGACACATTATGAGAAGAACCAGTTCACCTGAGAAGCCAGTTATGCTGGAACAGTTGAAAGTAAAACAGGAAGACGGCAGCCAGCAACAAGATGTTTGAATATGGTTGGAATCGGCTTGATAATAGCACTTAATAACAATAATAATAATAATGATGCTAATACTAAGAACACATAGGCCAATCAATTGCTTTAATAGTTCATTAAAACTATTTCAAATAAAGCTGCCACCCCTGTTCAACTGCAAAATCCGTTTTACACACATGCAACAAATGTTCCTTATAATCACTTCATTCTCATTCTTGTTCATTGAAAGGAATGTGATATTGTGATAATAAAACAGGTTTTAACGGCCTTTTTACGCTTGAATTATCACTTTCTGAATATGCATTACTGCCTGTGTTGCTATGGCTGGTAAGAGACTAGCCTCTAGCGCTTTTCAATAGAAGACCACAGTAAAGAAAAGTAGGTCTTTGTTTTTATATCTTTAAAAATAGTACTTAAGCGTACTTAGATACATTAAGTCATCTGATTATATTTATTAAACAACTGTTTGTGGAGATAAAACATCTTAAAACTGCACATGTTGACATAAAAAACTGAGGTGACTAGAAAACGCCAATATTTATACCAGCTCAAATGTGAAAAACTCAGAACTTTCCTTCTACGCCACCATGAAGGACTGAAGAAATCAGCCAATGGTACGATCAATCTAGAGTGATATTTCTAAGCATTACTAGCATCACTCCGAGTTGGTATATTTGACTTATTCTCTATACAACCTTAAAGGAATCCGTTGAATAATACAACAAAAAAACTTCTAACTTAAACTAAAATCTCTCCCCTTACCCTACATGTAGTCAATTAAATGCCCAAAAGTAGACAAACATGACCACTTTCTGCTTTGGACAGATTGATGGTGTCAGAAACCACATAAGCTAGTCTGTTTATTTATTAACAGCTACTCATTTGGGTGTGTGATGATCTGCGATGTGCATTATGTTAACTGGCCTGAAAAGGCTTCCTTTAGTAGCCTTGTGGCTTGGTGCAAAACTGAAGTCTTGCCTAAATGACATGGGTAGGGTGTAAACTGCATTATGTCTTTTCTCTCATCACTTCAAATAGTCCTCAATCCCTGCATTGCTTTTATGGACTCACCTTAGATGTCTTAGAAGACTGGCAGCCCTTATAACGAGTAAAGTTCAAAGCCATTCATTATACGCAGTTCAAGCCACCCAAACTGAGTATGTAGTTTGTTTTGTTTGTTTGCAACACTGTAACTGAATTCGGCGTTTGTATTAAGGCCAGAACCAACTGATATATCATGATACACTCTTAAAAGAGATGGTTCTTCTAAGGTTCTATAGTAAAGAAAATGCTTCTATACAGGACCATGAACGCTAGGACTGATGAGGACTGTTTTTCTGAGAATGGTTCTACATAGCCCCTAAAAGGGTTCTGTTATCATTAAGATGTCAATCTTGTAATAATAGAGGAACCCTTTTAGGTACTATATAGAACCATTTTCAGAAAGGTTCTGTATAGAACCATCTACAGCACATTCTTCTTCAATTTGGAGAACCTTTTCAATATGGAATTGTGGTGTGTTCATGGTTCTACATAGAAACATTTTCTTGCCACGAGTGGCTCAGCAGGCTAAGACGCTGACACTATGAGCAGAGGATCGTGAGTTCGATTGATTGGTCCATTCGGAGCTGGGAATCCCGTGCTTTCCTCCAATCGCATTGGTTCCCCATTGACGGTGTATCAGCGGTAGTTTGAAAAGAGGCGGTGGCTGCATCACACACAGCGGAGGAGGCGTGTGCATGTCTTCACCCTCCTAAAATCAGGGACAGTGCAAAGTGATGAGGAGAGCGCCCTAGTGGATGGGATGGCTTAATTGGCTACTACTACAGTCTCAAAGACTGAACTACTGGTCTTCCCCGCAAAACAGTTGGTTCAACACAACCTCACCTTGACGATCGACTCTCTCTCACTCTCTCTGTCAAAGGTTGTTAGGAACCTCGGGGTTATGTTTGATGACCAGCTTTCATTCACACATCATGTGTCCTCTGTTGCACGGTCCTGCCGCTTTGCGCTCTATAATATCAGACAAATCAGACCATTCCTAACGCAACATGCCACTCAGCTCTTGGTACAAGCTGTGGTTATCTCACGCCTCGATTACTGCAACGCTGTGCTAACAGGCCTCCCAGCCTGCACTATTAAACCACTACAGATGGTCCAGAATGCAGCAGCATGTCTGGTTTTTAACCATCCAAAACGGGCACATGTCACCCCACTGCTCATTGAGCTACACTGGCTTCCGATTGCTGCCCGGATCAAAAACAAAGCCTGCACGATCGCCTATAAGGTGATGACAGAGCAGGCTCCCTCTTATCTGCACTCACTCTTAAAAGTCCCTGCCCGGTCGCTGCGCTCCTCCACTGAACGTCGCCTTCCTTTGCCTAACATTCACACAAAGCAATCCAGACTGTTCTCCTCAGTAGTTCCCAGATGGTGGAACAAGCTGGCTACCACCACTAGAGCAGAGGTGTCCCTCACTGGGTTCAAGAAACTCCTAAAATCCGAGCTCTTCAAAGAGCACCTGCTCTAGTGATCCCAAATACTTCCCATGAGTACTGATATGCACTCAGCATTCGATATCCAAATGTTAATTCTAGTGAATACTAGTACTAGTACATACAAGTACAACTCTAGTACTTCTCGCATTTGTACTTTCCCACTATTGTAAGTCGCTTTGGATAAAAGCGTCCGCTAAATGCAATGTAATGTAATGTAATGTAATGTACTACTACATTGGGAAGGGAGAAAATTAGCACAAAAAAAAAAAAAAAAAAAAACGAGGAGTTACAATTAGTCTAACTTTAGGAAAAGTATCAGTGGTGCACCTTACACTACATGTTTCCATTTGAGTGGAAGAGTCTAATGACTGAAGATCAAATGTACCAAAATTTCCTTACACCCCTACAAATAAAATAAATAAATACATTCGTAAACATCCCTTTGTAATATCAACGGAATACAGTGCGACTGATGCTCACCTGAGCGCAAAGCGTAACGTCCGGTCATAAACGCAGCCCTGCTGGGGGTACAAAGTGGAGCAGCAGCAATATGCTGAGTCAGCTTGACTCCATCCTGTGCCATTCTGTCAATGTTTGGAGTTCTGGGAACAGATCACAGACCTTCACATGTAACCAAGACTGATAACTGCAGTTTGAAAGTAACAATATCAGCATGTCAGAAAGAATGTGACTCATTTACCTGATTGTATCATTCCCATAGCTTCCAACATCCCCTATGCCCAGGTCATCGATCATCATAAGTATAAAGTTTGGTTGGGCTGCGTCTGCAGCACTTGGAAGACATCGGCTTTGGATGACTAAGATAAATAATCCAAGTAAACGTGCCCTACAACACAGAATCATTCACTGAAATGATCTGCGCAGTCATATCAGAATATTACGTATCACCACATTCTTGTATATAACATACTCACTGTAACTCACCACCACCACATCAGTGTCACTGCAGTGCTGAGAATGATCCACCACATAATAATACCTGCTCTGTGGGGATTAAATCAGTAACTTTTAAGTCTCAAGTTCACTTCTCTAATCTATAGGCCACGGCTAAAGGCGACTTTGTATGCAGTCTACAGAATATTATGATTTAGAATTAACTCAGCCTGGGATGTAACAGATGCCATGTGACAAGGTTTGCTGCATAAGTGGGCACACCACTCAGTTGTAGCAGAGTGCAAAACACTCATCATGGGCACAGGATGATTTGATTGATGTCCAAAAGGCTATAATAATAGGGTACCGGGTGAAGGGTGGTAGCATCTCAGAAACCACTAACATTATGGAATGTAGAGCTTCTGTAGTGAAGATGTACATCGAATTGTACATCAAGTTCCTCCAACAGCATGCCATAGGGGAACAACAACTACAACCACAGTGCACCAGTTAACCTCTATAATGGACAATGAGGAAAGTGTCAGAGGTCACCACTGAGTGAACACTCCAAGCCAAAGGGGATTAATTCCCACTATTTGGTAGATGGTTAAAGTATGAGTATATAGGTAATTACAGAATGCAGTGCATCTATACTTTGTTAGCCCTTCAACCTGTTCTTCAGCAGTCAGAACCACCATTATAGTGATGCATCATTCTCAGCACTGTAGCGACACAATCAGCCAAACTCCTGCTGAGAAGCTTCAAAAACAGGTCATACCTCAGGCTTAAATGTTCCATCAGATGAGCTGTCCAGTTCTGCTGCAGTGTTGAGGACCAGGCAGGAAGGCAGGAGAGGAAAGAATAAATAGTAAAGGAAATAAACATACTGTTGTCCTAACTTAATGTGTGGTTCGTATTGCCATTAAGTAACATCAGGATCTTCTGCAAAACATCAACAGTCAAACATGCTTCAGGATCAGTTTAATGACCATGGGTGTTGTGCCGAATTCGGCATCCCACAAAAAAGAAGCACCCCATCTCGGGAGAGCGCCTGAAGAGCAGGTATTACACTGACATAGGGGGGTGTCATAACAGGCAGACCACCTGCCAGAAAATGCACCCCCTCTTAAACCGGGTTACCTTATTATTACACCCATGATACTTGTATAGCTAATATATATTTGTGTTTGTAAACACTTCTGTCAACAGAAAGAACGTTATAAGGAAGTACACTTTAAGGGTGTGCTACCACAAAATATTTCCCCGTCCAAAATCTGGCTAGATTACGATCCCATTCGTGACTCTTACACAATTAATATGCATTAGTCCAAAATGCCATTTCAAAGTTGTATCAACTGAAATAAATAACTCGAAAGACTTGCTAACGTGTGCGCCAACGGAAAAGCCGTATTTCGCGGAAGGGGTGCCGAATTCGGCACAACACGTAGTCCTTCTCAGAGTCAAGAATATATTTAGAGGCAGATTTGACCAGAAAAAATGAAGATGTAGCTCAGTTTATCTTTGGAAAGTAAAAAGCTGTAGTTGTTATTGTATCTTACCTCTGTTCTGCACGAGTGTTCTACACTTCAACCCACCACAACACTAACTACAACTCGCCACATATCACACCTCCTCAGCAGAGACTCTTCTACCGTAAATCTGCAACTAAACAGGCATCACCGTCCGCGTTATACACACAGACAGAAGAACATCAGACAGACAGATAGAAGATATATTAATGCTGAAGAAAATGACAAAAACTAATCATTATTGACATGTTTAGAACTCAGATTTAGTGTGTTGTGTCCTCTGCTTTCTGTTTTGTAGATTTAGTGTGTTGTGTCTTCTGCTATCATTAAAAAAAAATTGTGGTGTGTTAGATACGTTGTTTACGGTAAAACATTAATAAAGGAGCTTTTCATTTCACCTGAGCGTCCATATGCATGAAGTTCTGGGTAAACATATTTTGGTTTTCATACAGAATAACTTAACTGTTATTCTGGGGGGGAATTTAAATTAATATTTTAAATACATAAATAAACAGTTAGATTTAGCATTGAATTAGATTATGTTTGTTAGATATGGAGATGAAAATAAATAAATAAATAAATAAATAAATAAATGAAGAGCTAGATTTGGCATTGACTTAGATTATTTATGTTAGATTTGGAGATGAAAACAAACAAATAAGTAAATAAATACATAAAATATAGAGCCAGATTTGTCATTGACTTAAATTCTTTGTTAGATTTGGAGATATAAATACATACATAAATAAATAAATAAACAAATAAATAATTAATTAAATAAATAAATACAATTAAGAGCCATATTTGGCATTGGTTTAGATTATATTTGTTAGATCTGGAGGTATAAATAAATAAATAAATAAAATTAAGAGCCATATTTGGCACTGAGTTAGATTATATTTGTTAGATTTTGAGATATAAATAAATAAATAAATAAATAAATAAATAAAATTAAGAGCCATATTTGGCATTGAGTTAAATTATATTTGTTAGATTTGGAAAAATAAATAAACAAATAAATAAATAAAATTAAGAGCCATATTTGGCATTGAGTTATTTGTTAGATTTGGAAATGAGAAAGAAACAGATTTGGCACTGTAGAATTATAGAGTATAGAGTATATAATGTCTTAAGAATTTTTTTTAATAATAACGTAATGACAGGACATATAGTCCTGAGTTGAGGAAAATTGTGACACACAAATCATTCCAGACAAACAATCTTTAATTTACAGGATAAACTGAACAAGGTAAGTGCTCGGGTCAAGATTTGAAGTGATGACAAAATTTCAGAAACAATTGAAAAAACAAATGCAACTAAAACTATATTAAAACACATATTTTACTGAAAGTGCCTCCCCAAGTGGTGACTCATAAGCTCAGCAACAAACACACACATGCACACACACACACACACACACACACACACACACACACACATTCAAGACATACACATTTTACATTCAGAATATAACAGCCCTAAAAGTACAGTAGATGTACCAGAAACTGTAGTCCAAGGTCTAAGATGTTGAAGTACAAACATGAACAAGGCCTTCTTTACATTTGGGCAAAATACTCCTGGACATAATGTCCAAAAGAAGAAAACAAATGTGTAGTCTATGCATATTACTGATAGGAATTGTTCTGATGAAAAAACCCCCATTCTAAGAAAATCTTGGTACACATGAACTTCATAACTAATAACAGAAACCACTAGCTGTTATTAGCTCTGAAGACTGTGATTCAGTTGCAATTTGTTCGAAACAATGTGAGTGAATTTGGTCAAATTACTTCTTATCATCAGTTCACAGTAACTTTATGGGTATTCATCTCTTGAAGGCCTTTTCCCTGTGTTCTCTGGGATGCTGGAGATTATGATGAGTTCAGAAGATTGCTGAGAACTGTAAAGAGAGAAACAGCCCAGAAACTTGAATTTAAGAAGCATAAATATTCATCTACATAATTATTCATTATTATCCAATGTCAAAAAATGAATATTGTGGAAAAAGTTCATTTTTGTTCATAATTTAATTCAAAGTGTCAAAAGCCTTGTTATGCTTGTTGTAATGTTGATCAGTGTGGCTTATAGAGCATGGAATTGAGAATTCCAGTATCTTAAAATTTCTTAAAATATTTAATTTGGACTAAATTACTATTTAAACTTTATAAATACTGTGTATCTCTCAAAGCTACTACTAATGCATACCTAATATTAAGCCACTTCTGGATCAGAAACAACAACAGAAGTGTATTACCTGGACCAGGGAAAAAAACTGGACTGATACTCAGTGCTCCAAAGTCATCTTTTCAGATGAAAGTAAATGTAGTGTTTCATTTGTAAATCAGCTCTTAGAGTCTGGAGGAAGAGTGGAGAGACACAGAATCCAAGGTGTCTGATGTCCAGTGTGAAGTTTCTGTGATTTGAGGTGCCATGTCATCTGCTGGTGTTGATCCACTCGATTTTTGTCATGTTCAAAGTCAACACAGCCATCTAGCAGGAGATTTTAGAGCACTTCATGCTTCCGTTTGCTGATGAGTTTTATGGAGATGATGATTTCCTTTTGAAGTAGGACTTAACACCTGCCCACAGTGCCAAAACTACTACCAAATTACTTACTGACCATGATATTACTGTGCTTGATTGGCCAACTCATGAGCTTTATTTATTTATGAAAATTAAAACAAAAAAATGACTTGGAATATGCCCTGTTCTGGGCTTAGCTAGAATGGTGTGTAATGCCCTGCTCTATGCCCAGTGAAGGGGTGGGAGAATCACCGCAACCCTGATGAGGATTAAATGGAATATCATGGATGGATGGACTTGAAATATGTCACTTTACACATAATGAGTTTACCTTTTTGAATGAAATTATGAACAAAAATGAACTTTTTCAGGATATTTTTTACTGTACACAGTAAATCTGTCAGTGTTAAATTAACACTATTAGAGTTAAATCAACACTGAGAGTGTTACATTTTGACACCCTCAGTGTTAATATAACTCTAATAGTGTTTATTTAACACAGGCAGATTTACTGTGTAGTATAAGATAGAGTAAGAATTTTGATTCCTGTCTCAATCACCCGTGACTCACCCTGAGGGTCACTCTGTGCTCCATTCTCCTCTTTAGCTCTCTCGGGATCACCTGGACAATGAACATAACATTGTTACCTTATGGATAGCCGTTTTTTCCGATTGGTTTGAACCTGGTTATGATTCAGTAACATTTTCAGTAAATGCAATAAATACATCCTAAAACTCACAACTGTGATTTCAGGAATAAGTCCATTTGTTTAATCATAGCCCCTTAGGCCTTAGCCCCTCTCTCTCCCATTTTACCCTGGTGGTTTGCACCCAGTGGGCTAGTTTTGAAAACCTGCAGTGGTTTCTACAGAAAACAGCAAATGACCACCAAAAGAGACAGAGTGGTTTATCAGTGATCTGATAATGTAAATGTTTTATTTTTTTTTATATTGGGGGCATCTGTGATTGCACAACCAGCCTTGTGTCCAGAGTTTCACCGGCTTGATCCCCTGAACTGACATGACATGTCCCATCAGCAAGGCACCTAACCCAGAACTGCTCCCTATGCCGCCCACTGCTTCGTGCAAGTCTGCTCACTGCCCTTTACATCACTACATCGCTTCTCTGTACAGATGGGTTACATTTGATTCCTCTGTGTGCAAGCACATTGGTGAATGTGTCACTTTCACTTGTAATCATTACACCCATAGTCGATGGGTGATTTGGTCAGTGAAATATGAAGAGCCTGATGAATGAATGTCTCACATGTACAGTTACTGTGAATGTTCTCTCACATATGAACTGATGATCATGTGTTTTGTTGCAGTGAGACTTTAAGGCACTTACGTGCTTTGGCCTTGAAGCACAGTTTCTTCTTCTGGTAGGCAAAGTATCCAGAAATAGCACCAATTATCCCCACCACAAATGCCCCCACGACTCCAGCAACAGTGCCGGACCCGGACCCTGAGGGGCAGACAGGGCAAACAGATTTGCACTACATCTTCATAAGCCTAAGTTGAATGCTGTAGGATAGTGTAATACATATGGTCACTAGGTGGCAGTACTGCTCTGTGCAAAAGCACGGTGGCTTTACAACACTTCTGGCCACAATTAAGGATTTATAAGTTTATAACAGTCAATAAAACAGAAAATATTACTGACAAACAGAATGATCATGTATTAAATCAGATTATCAGATTATTTGGGATGTTTAATAAAAAAAGATGCAAATGAAGCCGTAGGCCTTTGTTATAAAATAAGACATTTGTTCTTTGAGTGGTTTCTTGCATCATTTTTCATTTAACTCTGGTCATTATTTTTATCTGCCTCATTTATTGTTTAACATGCAATTATTGCTACACCGAGTTAAATGTTAATCAGAAATTTCTGTGCTCTGACAACAGCAGCTGTAGAGACTGGAATGATTTATTGATAGTCAGTGAATAGAGATTTCTAAGCAGCAGCAACAACAACAACAGTGATTAAACGACAGTGGCACTGCCAGGCCATTTCTAGGGTTCCTAACTGTTCAGGCCCAAAATGGAAATAAGAAAGTGAAAGTAAACTGCCACCTTTTAGCATCGGACAAGGCAGAATGACCTTTGTTCATGTCAGGAGGGCACACCCCAGGACTGATGTTCATTTGACAGGGTTAAGCCCCCCTTGTTTTAGTTCCTAGCATCATCTCTGCTAATCCATAAATTTAGTAAATAGAATGAAAATGGCTTGAGGTAAATGAAAAAAAATGATGCAAGAAGCAAAAATAATTATTCGTACAGGCTAAATGATTTAATCAAATAATTTTATAAAATATCACTTTAGTTTCCAATTCACTTGCATATATTTCCATCCTTCTACATAAAACAAAACCAATAATAAATAGCCAAAGAAAACAACTATTTTCAGTATCATTTGCACATTTATATTAATTATTTTAATTGATTCAATTATTGCCATCAATATCATCTATCATGTCAAAATTATAACTGATAATTCAATCGGATCGTTTTGTGTCCTATTTATAGCTTGCACTGCGTGTTTTTTTTTTCTTCTAGACCAGGGTTGTCAAACTCCAGTCCTGGAGGGCTGGATTCCTGCAAAGTTTGGTGATCTTCCTGATCAAACACACCTGATTTAGCTCAGCAGGTAATGAGCAGGTTTAATTGTAGTGCCAGAGCAGAGAAATCACCAAACTCTGCAGGAATCCGGCCCTCCAGGACTGGAGTTCGACACCCCTGTTCTAGACCCTCCTGGCCACTCTGTAATTCCTTTGCAATGGGGATGGCCATAATATAACATGACATTTACATTACATTACATTATTTACATTAAAACGGCTCTTCAGTATGACATAAGTATTGACCACAATCAATGAATAATGGTCTATTATCCAGCCTGAAAGTATCGCTGCATCTCTATTCTTTAGACTGAGAGATTTAAATGTTCATTTATGTTGGTGTATAAATGTGTGGAAGTCCACAACATGTTAATCCACTAAGAATGTGCTGTTGAAATGCTAGTGAGCACTGGACTGCATTGAGATCAGTGTTTCTGTCATGAAAACCAGTGTGAAAAAAGTCTTTAAAGGAAAAATGATACCACGGCATTGCTTCCCATCAACCAAAGCTACAGTCCATGCACACCATGAACTGCAAACTGCACCTGTCATTCATCATGAGCTTGACAGCAGGCTATTCACTGAGTGCCTTTAGAGATTTAACATGGAGGTTTTTGCCACAGCATTCCCCAGAAATGATAAAAACTCTAAGCCATTAGAATCCATGTGGATTTCTGCTTGAATGTCCCTTAGAAAACATACTGTACCAGCTTTAAGAAAAGAAGCAGTAGAAACTCCGAGAGCTGCACTGGGACATCAACACAGTGAATTAGTAATGAATGTTATGCAAAGGCACAGCAAGCCCAATCATCTTTTGCATAAATAATGCCATAGTTTGGTGAAAAATCAAGTTTGCACATTTTCCCTATTTAACACAAATGTGGTCCATTAGCCAAGACATTTTTGGTGTCTGAAGTCTGATACTGTAGTTTTACACTTGAGCTGCGGGTTGACAGGTGGTCTAATAAGGGAAGTGAACCAGCAAGGTTGAAGGTAACTGAACGAAATCCCAGAACTTCTGCTTGTGCTGATAATAATGTGTCATAGTGTCGCATATTTTAGATTCATTACTCATAAGCTGACATATTTCAAGCTTTTTGTTTTAATGTTTTGTACTGTTTGAATAGTAATTTATTCAAACTCAAAAAATTCTGGATTTGTGATTAAATTAAATTGTGTGGCACTGTACACTTCATAAGATGCATTTATTTTTAAAATATAGTTTACAAAGTATTGAAGCTGTGGGTGTAAATTAGCATATTTGTACAGGTGTAGTGTTTGTTTTCTGGCCTCAGATTGTAGAAACTCTTATAGGGATTTATCATGTGCACTGATGCGGGGCAGGTGAGGATCAATAGTCCACCCACACGGCCCCCACTGCAGGGAAAAAATGAAAAATGTCTGCACGTCCGTCACAGGAGAACTTCACTCAGGAAGCCTCTGTGGCGTTCTCAGGGTTCAACAGAGCAGAGCAAGGGCTGACACATTGTGAAACTGGTGTGTGCGCGTGCGCATGTGTGTGTGTGTGTGTGTGTGTGTGAGAGAGAGAGAGAGAGAGAGAGTGGGGGTGTGAGAAAGTGAGGGAAGATGAAAGAAGGCAAACCTTCACACAATTGCCAGACAAGACAGAGCCTGATTCTTTGATTCTTTAGAAGATAAAGGGGAGGTGTGTTGAAAATAAAGTCATTAGGAGCGTATTGACTTCAGCATGCATGAGGGACCCTGGGGCTAATTACTAAAAAGGAATGAACTGCTTCAGTGATGCATAAAATAGTGGATATATACACGTTTAATGAAATAATTGAGCAAAAAAAATTTAATTTCCACATTTACAATCTTATCCTGAATGAATTGTAATCATCGACTCTAAGTTTGTTTCTTTAGTTTTGCATAGTCTGTGTAGGGTTAATGGGAGCTAATGGAAGTTAATACCCTAGCAATTAGTACTGTGCAAATCACATATTTACCTCAAGCCAAGTCAAGTTATTAAGTAACCTAAAATAGCCTGTCTTATGTACGAGTGTAAAAAATGTTTTAAATGTACAGATGAAGAAATATTCAGAATTCACAATGGCTGCTACTACTACTTCAGGCTGGCTTTACATTCACTGCAACTAGACACATGCTGTGAGAAGCATGCAGCATATGTGTGCAACTTGACATTTAAAGATGTTTTACATTATGTGATTCAAATGAAATTTCATGCAGTTAAACATGCTCGAACGTTGCAGTGTATATTTAGGAAACTCTCAGCCAAATGCATGTCATTCACTGATGTTTAGCACCTGTTTATGATTTTTTTTTCTGTTCTGTTCATTTACAAAAGTAAAACAGCATCTGGAGTTATGTTGGGAAATGTGTGGAGACAATCCAACCACTATAGATGGTGTAAGGTTGTATTTCTATATAAGTGTAAACAAAAATGTTTGCCCATGCTATTAAAATAAATGGCTAATAACAAATATTTAAAACTGTAAACAAAAAAAAACAATCACACATTCAGTTTAAATAAAAAATAATGCATCCTTTTCAGGTATAACATTGTAAACCAAAATGATCTTGATATTGTCCATTTCTATGAAGTATTTATGTATTGTTACACACCTACTGTCCACAAACCATTATCAATGTGTTTTTTTTTCTCTGCACATTTTTCCATCTTAGACTCATAATATCTCAATGAGTTTTAAAATCTCACAATGTCAGACTTTAATATCTGTCTTTTGTTGTGGTTCTGAATGAACAACAATAATAAATAAATTAAAATGCCAAAAGTATTTGCAAAACATTAATGAATCATTTGTTTCCAAGTGAGGAACATATTTTTGAATGCAACCATACTTTATCAGCCTTATAAATGGCATAAACTTCAGACACCAAACACGTCTTGGCTAATTATGTATGTTTGATGTAAGGGAGAAGGTATGTTGACTTTCACCAGAGTTTCAGTTAGAACCTGTGCACCTTTCCACATAATTTCAAACCGCCTATAAAACCAAACCAGATGGTTCAATAAGTCAAAACATTCAAATCACAAGCCGAGTTGCCAGACAGGTTCATCACAGGTAGCAGTACCTGGGAAGCAAATTTATCAGTGGCAACAATCTGTCCACCAGCCTGTTACAGTGAGACCACACAATAGTTTAGAAGTAATAAGACAGGCTTACCTTGAGACTCCTTATCACCTGTGGTTACAAACAGGTAAATGAAGAGAAGATTAAATTTAATACAGTGCACACACGTATTAAATCATGTGAAGTACAAACACATAGGTTTATTTACCCATATACTTATTATTAAAAAATATCTCATAGGTTTATGTTAGGCAATTATGAGAGCTATAGAACCCATTACCAGGTCTTTGGTAGTAGAACTAGCTTTGACACTGATATGTAAAATGCAACACTGCTCTGTTTAATGTACTCATGCAATCAACACACACACACACTATACCATACCACTACCATGTCAATTATGTGCTTAAAATGGTCTACCACACAAATAAACTCTTGTCAACCGTGGTTATGTGATAAGAATGGACTAAAGATAAAGTAGAGGGTGACTTAACTGACTAGCAACAAATGAGTGTAATTTGTCATTGTACACACCTATATGTAAGATAAGCTAAGTGGGCCTCCTAAAGTGGTCTGTGAGTAGGAACGTAGTGGAGGTTTTTGCAATAAAGTGGACAACCAGTATATGTAGGTCGAAGCCATTCACTGTATGATATGAGAGTTGGAAATAGTCATCGGTTATGTTTGTTCTGATTTGGCTGGGTGCACAAAGAGAAGAGGAAAATCCAGTTCTTCTTTTGTATGGGTGAAATGAGTTATAGTGATGTGTCTGAAAGACTATGAAACTTGTATGCAGTTGTGGTTGTGAAGAAGGGCAGGGTCTTGAACCATGCAGAATAAGGACAGTATGAATAAACAACTCTACCATTTGGTCCTGCCATCGCTCCGGCACTCCGCGCTGTAACAAAGAAGCAGTGAAGACATCAAAGACTCTTAATAACAACCAGTACTTTATTAATAGCTATAATAAACCCTATGGCCAGGTTCAACAAGCCAGGTGATAGATGTGTTCTTTCCAAAACACAATGTGGTTTGCGTCTTTGGACAAAATATCAAAGCTGGGAGGGATTAAGCAAAGGTAAATGCTAAAGAGACGAATGCAATGAGTGAAGAGAAAGAAAGCTTTAACTTTCCCCACCCCCTCACCTTTGCCGTTGGCATCTCTGATATTGTTTTCATCTTTTAACAAACATATTGCATTAATTAACAACACGGATTCAGGACCAGGCATGTTGTTGATGTTAAAAAATAAAGGTGAGCCTCAATAATGTCCCACCTCAGATCAAAATAAGTATTATGGCACCTGCTCATTCATTTTCTTTTCTGAAATAAAGGGTATTAATAAAAGAGTTGATCCTGCTTTTGTTAGTGTAACTGTCTCTACTTTTTGGGCATTGAGATTTTGGGGCATTGTTGTGAGGATCTAATTACACTCAGTGACAAAATTGTTAGTGAGCTCAGAATGTTGGATGATCAACCAAACTCATCCCTAAGTCATCCTAAAAGTACTGAATGGAGCAGAGAACACAGCTCCACAGCTCAATGCTTGGTGGCTTTATACCGATCTAGTCCATGCCTGGCATTAGACATGGTACCATATTCATGTTTATCTGCTCCAGAGAGTCTTATTCTGTTAGCAATACTCTTCTACAGGAACTAGACAAGCTGTGTGTCCATTTGTACATCTATGTCAGCAATGCAAAGAACTGTTGTATGTCGCTCTGAATAAGAATGTCTGCCAAATGCTAAAAATGTTAATGTAAATGCAAGTTGTTGAATGTATAAATTAGTGTCATTCTCCTGCCTCCTGTCCTTCTCTGTCCTTCTGCTCCATCATTTCCTCACACTTCTCTCTAAAGACTACATTTCCCATCAGGCCTTGCCATCCTCACTCTCTCCAACCCTTCCACTGTAGTTCTCACATGCTTTTCAAACTCATTTTCCCATCAACCATTGCAACAGCCACTCCTCTCCTCCCTCTGTAATCCTCTCTCTCTTACCCAAAGTACATCTCACAGAATTCCCATAGGACTCCTCTAATCATGCATTCCCATCGCAGATATTCTCAGTTACCTTTTATCAGCTCCTCTATAAAACTGGCTCTACCTCATCTTCTCCTTGCGAAGTATTGTTTCTGCCAGAAAACTTACCAAGTATTATTCCCTTTTTTGCCTCTCCAATATATCAGTTACATTTTTGACCTTGACCTTGCTCTTTCCATATCTCTGTTATGTTTGTTAGCCTAGCATTGTTTAGCCTCTGTTCTGTTTGTTAGCCTAGTCTTGTTTAACCTTTGCTATGTTTGTCAGCCTTGCCGTGTTTTGCCATTGATCTGTCTGTTAGTTTTATTTCTCTCTGTTGTGTTGGCCTCTCTCAATTCTCTGACTTTCGCTTTGCCCCTGACTATTCTTTGGACCTGCATTCTATAATATGTTTGCATTGCTTGGTATTGAACTTAGACTGTGTATTGATTTCTCTTTTGATTGTCTTTTTATTATTAGTAAAGTTCTTTTACTTAAATCTGCATGTCTGCTCACTCTCCGTTTTTGATTCCAGCCTGACAATTATAAGTCATGTCCAAAAACATTTGGCCATAAAGTCTATGTTTAGAACTACAAGGCAAATTAATATTACTGTATTGCTTTATGGTACATTATACCATTCCTGAGGCATCTTCTATGTCATCTAAAAAACTTGACCTACCTAAATCCTCCTCTTCACCAGTCTGTTCAGGTTCAGCATGTGTCTCTATAAAATAGACAAAAAACTGAATGAGAACAGTTAAGTCACAGCAACAGTGTACTTTCTCCTTTCTGGTCTGCCGTCCTAATCAAAATGCTGAACACCTCACACTCTGGGTTGACAGAGACAAACAAGAGCGCTCCATAACCAATTAGAAGACATGCTGAGGAGGTTGTTAACAGACAGGGAGAAGTTCAGGCACTAGATCAGACCTGTGCTGAAAATAAAGGGTTCACTAAAGATGACTTCATATCTCACCCAGTTATAAGACACTTGATTTTTCTTTAAAATATGAACTGGACATCTGTCTACACATCCTACCTGAAGCATCATGAGCATTGATCACTTCTTCATCATCTAAAGAAGAGCACAACGTAAAAACTCTAAATAAGTAAGAACATATATCTAAGAAGTAAACATTTCAGGCTTTGCACTAGAAAAAACTGACTGAAAACATACCTGCTTTAACTGAGGGGGTGAATGGTGGTCCTGTAGAAAAAGGAATATTTTTTATTTGTATTTTAAATCTTTTTTAATTCAATTTTTGTCACATTTTGTGAACATTTTCTCAATATTCCAATTTTATGTTGCACTGTATATGTAATATTACAGATCTTTGACAAAATAAGACAACTTTTTAAAAAATATATATAGTTTAACAGTTTAACTTTTTTGAATTAAATTATAAACACAAATGAACTTTTTCATGATATTCTATTTTTTTTACTAGTAATTGCAAATTTCAGACCTTTTCAAAAAAAGATTTGAGCTACCATCACCTGGCCTTTGTTCACATTATTGCCTTAATCATGACAAGCGTACAACCTGTTCAGAGCAAAATAACCCATGAAGGAACAGTTCTTTTTTCCTCTTTTTTTGTTGTACATGACTCATATGGATCATGTTCAAAATGCTGTGTGCATGCAGGTCATTTCAGGGCAGAGGTGTGTTCAGTTTAATGACAGATATAGATCAATTACACACTTGAATAAGAATCGCTGAGGCAGAAAGATCAGAACTGAGTAAAGAAATCTGAACTGAGCAATTAGCCTTGAAATGTGAGCATATGGCTGGAGATTGTAGTCCATCTTTAGTGTACAATTGGTGTTACTCTTAATCTTAGTTGTTTGTCAGTGGTCAGGTTATTACCACAGGGACAATCTTGACTAGATCATTTTTAGTGAAAGACCATTTTCAACCTAGCAATAATAGTGACGTGTGAAAACTCAAACACAGCTATGCATAATTGTACAAATACAGTTGGAACAATAAGGTATGTGAACCTTTTTGGATTACTTGGATTTCTACATAAATTGGTCAATAAATGTGTTCTGATCTTCATCTAAGTCACAACAAAATACAAAAACAATCTGCTTTACAACTCTTACAGCTAATGAGTTGGGTGTGTGAAGGTTTGAGATGTATGCTATGTGACCTGATAAAGGCTTCTTCTAGTAGCTTTTTAGCTTGGTGCAAAACTAAAGTACTATAGTCTTGTCTATGTGACATGGTAAACTGCATTATGTCTTCATCACTTCAAATAATCCTCAATCACAGCATTTTAAGGTTTCCAGGGTATGTTTCGTTTTTTGTTTCTAGGATAAAATGTCAGAGTTATATAAGTGTTTATACGGAATTTTGTTAATATCCCATGATGGGAGAGCAGACCCAAGAGGGTTAAACTAATGCCACAAAAAAAAGATATGTTTTCATGTTTTTATTGACCAATTTATGCAGAAATCCAAGTAATCCCAAAGGGTTCACCTACTTTTTTTGCAACTGTATATATTTGACTATAAGGTATGTGGACCTCAGAGATTGGAAACACTTTTGGAGTTTCTAATAAAGCAAACAGTGAATGTATTCCTATGTCAGGTTTCTAACATCCTACTTGAGTAATCAAGATTTCCATCAGTATTTTCACCTTTTGACAACAGACACAGTGGAGACATGAGATCACCATACATGTAAACACATAAGGGACGCTCACAGGAGATGCTATGGGTGGATAAAGTTCCAGATAGACATGGGGTTAGATGTTCAAAACAAATAGAATAAAAAAAATCAAGTTAGTCCTTCGGTAGAAGATATGAGACTCATTAGAAATCAAATTGTTTGAATGTAGTAACATGTAGGTAGTCATGATTCCTCTAGATTAGGGTGAATTAAGGGAATGAATGGTATCTGATAATTGATGTACGCTGACCTTCTGTAGGTTTGTGTTCTTCAAGCGAAACATCTTCAGTAGTCGTCTCTGGCAAATACAGAAAAATGCATGAAAAAACATATTTTTTTTTATTCTCAGGAATTTGTTCTAACCTAAAACTTGCTTTAGTATTTGAAGCAGGCCTAACCTAGTACTTAAATGAACAGATGGTGAACTCTCCTACCTGGTTCATCAGTAGGGCTTTCTGTTTCTGCGGCTTCTGATAAATAATAAAATACATGGACACTACATTTTTCAGGAACATACATTTCAGTCAATAAAGAAACAAAACCAAAAGCACCAATTTAACAAACCAAAGCTAGATGATAGATGATGTATGTAATACAATAAGCAAGAATACAACAAGAATGTAGTGTCCCTACCTGTTGCATCATCTGGAGCATCTGTTGGCTCTGTTAAATATGAATATCAATCAGAGCACTTTAATAAAATTAATTATAGATCAAATGTTTTGCTTTATTAGATATACTGTAGTATGGATGTCTGAGAGAATAGCCAAGTAGATATTAGTGAAATCTGGTAATGAATTAAACATGAACTTGACTATTACAAAAACTAGAGCCAGAAATACATCAACTGGAGAACAAAGACAGTCACAACAACAGCATCATATTTCAGCATGTTTCAACAGGACCACCCCAGCCGGGACAGTTTATATCATAACACACTTAATACAGCATAACATAATGCAAACCAGAGTGCACAAAGACATAAAGAAACAGTCCACCGTTTTATTTTTCTTAATTTTTTAGCAGTTTTCTTTGAGTTAACTATGTGGACAAAGTTTGTTTTGAGATAAAATACTTGAGACTTTTTATGTGCATGTAGAGAGGTCTGAACAGGGCATTGTAAGGCAAAACTGCACATTAATAAACCTTTTATTCAAATATAAGGTGAAATACCTTAAACAAAGAAGGAACTATTCACCATTCACCATGCCATCCATGCAGTAAACACACATACACACACTAGAGTGAAGTGAGCACACATGCATTGTGCAGCCCATCATCTGCACCACCTGTTTGATGGTTATGCCAGGTTCACACTACATGACTTTTTCGAGTAGTTGGTTGTTGTGCCATTCACACTACACAACTAGTTGAGATGTAATCACGAGTCTTTCAGTTGTTGTGGCTTTCACATTACATGACTGGTCGGCAACATGGGTCATGAACTACACAATTTTTCATCTTGGCAAATCCTGGCTGGCATCAAAAAACACATTTTGTCACAAGAACAGATCATTACAGCCAGCACGCTGGCTTTGAGCCTGGTTATACATGCAGTATATGAATCGGTGTATAGTGCGCAGGATATGAACCGGTGTACAGTGCACAGGATATGAACCAGGGTTCAGTGCGCAGGATATGAACCGGTGTACAGTGCACAGGATATGAACCAGGGTTCAGTGCGCAGGATATGAACTGGTGTACAGCACACAGGATATGAACCAGGGTACAGTGCACAGGATGTGAACTGGTGTACAGTGCACAGGATATGAACCAGGGTACAGTGCGCAGGATATGAACCGGTGTACAGTGCACAGGATATGAACCAGGGTACAGTGCGCAGGATATGAACCAGGGTACAGTGCGCAGGATATGAACCGGTGTACAGTACGCAGGATATGAACTGGTGTACAGTGTGCAGGATATGAACCGGTGTACAGTGTGCAGGATATGAACCAGGGTACAGCGCACAGGATATGAACCAGGGTACAGTGCACAGGATATGAACCGGTGTAAAGTGTGCAGGATATGAACCAGTGTACAGAGTGCAGGACATAAACCAGGGTACAGTGTGCAGGATATGAACCGGTGCACAATGTGCAGGATATAAACCAGGGTACAGCATGCAGGATATGATCCAGTGTACAATGTATAAGATAAGATCTGGGGTAGAGCGAGCAGGATATGAACCAGGGTACAGTGTGTAAGATAGTAGCTGGGGTACAGCGAGCAGGATATGAACCAGGGTACAGTGTGTAAGATAGTAGCTGGGGTACAGTGAGCAGGATATGAACCAGGGTACAGTGTGCAGGATATGAACCAGGGTACAGTGTGCAGGATACGCAGAATATGAACCAGGGTACGGCTCACAGGATAGGAGCACAGGGTACAGTGCACAAGATATGAGAGAGGGCAGAACATCCAACAACAGTACAGTTGCAACCACTGTAACCACTGTATACAGTTGCATACTGTTACCAGCTTTATTTCATCTGTCCATTGCACTGATCATAGGTATAATCAATTGCATTATTTCTTCAGTGCAGTCACAATAACAATAACGGGGAGATTTCGTCAACAGACACGTGGTTCTCTCTCTACGTGATCTCATTGGTTGTAGGTAGTTACTGCTGTTGACACAGTTGCTGACTGAATCTCAGATATTTAGCGTTTCAAATTTTTCCTGGGCATCTGCAAGTGTCTTTCAGCAGTTCACACTACACGACTGAGCAAGCCCCGAGTAATCTTGACTTGCCTCCCAGCAGAGCGCGATCTACAAAAAACTGGTTGGTGACTGGAAAACTGGGCTTAAATCATGTAGTGTGATCTAGGCATTAGGTGCCTTGTTCAAGAGCACCTCAGGTGTTGAGGTGATCAAACCAGCAACCTAATGTGGGGCCCATTTGGTGTAGGTTTTCCTCAAACAGCGGAAAGTTAATAAAAACAAGAATGATGTCATGATCACAATCATATGACTTCTCAAATGACCAATGACATATTGGCTTCCAGAACTATGCAATGCAAAAAGTCCCATATTAGATTAATTCACCCTACCCTTATTTTACCATTATTATCATGACATATAAAAACTCACAAGACACTATAGATGAGAATATTTGACAATAATGGCTACAGACATCTCATTCCCAGTTCATGTGACTCTCAGTGACTCTCAATTACATTTCACTGATTTAATTATACAGCAAATTTGAAAAATCACTGGAATTCCCCTTGATGTAATGTCCAGCTGTTGTGCTGTTATTTGTATTGTGTGTTAAAATCAAATAAGGAACATAATTGTTTTAACCCTGAGACTATTTTACTGCTTCTCAAAGTTTGAATATTGTATATAATCTTGCGTCTCTGCACAGCATCATATTAATAACATAAATATATGATTATTGCATATACCTTGACTGTATAAAAACACCTGCTTATAAATAATGTTTCTATGTAATAAAGAAAATGGAAACATTCATTTTTGAAAAAATTACATCAACAATGAGATCTCAGTCCTCAAGTGGCTCAGTGGACTAAGGCGCTGTCACTTTGATCTGAGGATTGTGAGTTTGAATCTTGATCATGCTGCTTGCCATCAGCAGCCGTGGCCCGAGACAGCAAAATTGGCTGTACTCTCTGGGTGGGTAAGATGGCACGCTCTCCCCAGCACTACTAAAAGTAATGTCAGCTGGCTCAGGTGTCTGCCAGGTGATCAATCAAAACTTTCCTCCAAGCGCATTGGCTGCCTGTGGAGGCGGAGCTTGACTTCACATGCTTAGAAGGAGGCCTGTGTTAGTCTGCACCCTTCTAGAGTCAGGGACATTACAAGTGACTGGGAGAGTCAACAAATGGGTTTAAAAAAAATGAGATCTCAGTAGTTTCTTAAACCAACAATGAGATCAGATTGAAACACAAAAGAAAACAGTCTCCTGCTTCTTAGATTTTCCTTACCTCAGTAATCTCACCTGTATGAGACTTAGTCAAGTTCTTAATAAAATCTCACTATGCTCACATCTGTAACAATTGTGTTTACCAAAGAAAGGATTCTTAATGCAAACTCAAACATTTCTCACCCAGGACTATGAGTGTAAATGACTATTATGTTGTTTATCTGGGTCAGAAGTGTCTAATTTCTCTATTTTGTCTCATGCTATTTCTCTTCTCTGAGTCATCAAAGAGCAACATTTGAGCAATACATATTCCCTACACTCTTAAAAAATATGTTTTTCAAGGGTTCTTTAGTAAAATAAATTGTTCTATATAGAAGCATGAACACTCAAAGAACCCTTTGCGTGGATAAAGGGTTTTTTAGATTGATGAGGAAAGTGTTGTAGCTGGTTCTATACAGGACCTTTTTGAAAATGGTTCTACATAGCTCCCTAAAGGGTTCTGCTGTAGTTAAGATGTTAGGCTTGTAATAAAAGAGGAACCCTTTTTGGTGCTATATGGAACCATTTTCAAAAGTCTTGATGCAAAACATGCAAAGAACTGTTTGGGTTCTTTGATTGTTCATGGTTATACAAAGAACCAGTTTCTTTACTAGAGAACCCTTGAAGAACCATCTCTTTTAAAAGTGTAGGGAAAAAACTTCTTTAATCAAAGGGATTGTATTGCTCAAATGTTGCTCTTTGATGGCTCAGGGGTTTCAGGTTTGTCCTCATGTGACCCTCTAGTGGCCATCAGACTGGCTTTGATTCCTCGGCGCAGTGAGATTACCAGATTATAGACTAATTTAATCTGATATTGCCAATTTGACAATTGTGATGCAGAAAACAAGGCATTTGCCAACATTCACATGGCAAAAGTTGCCACCCAACAATATATAAACAAGTGTGATCTATTAACAAAAGGGCCTTGTGGAGAAGCTCAAACTTCACCTATTCTTCTACAGCTGCCTGTTTCTTGGTAACTACGTGGCAACATAATATTGTGATACTAGCTATTTTTTCGATTATTGGGAAAATTCGGGGCTTCAGCATTCAAGCCTTGGCATTGGAGTTATGAAAGTTATGTGTGAGAAGTGAGAATAATAAATGTATTGTAGCAAATTCAGTACCAGTGACTTGTTCCCCTTCATCTGTTGTAGCCGGGGGATCTGTAGCATCAACTGAAAATAAACAGCAGCTTCAGAGATTAGACTATCAACACATTCATACACAATCAAGCAGCTACATGTAACTGTCTAGTCTTGGGGCGATGAACCAGGATCGTTGGTTTCTCTGTTCGTTCACTCTAGTTAAACCTGGTGATTAACTGCTCAGTTGGATCAGATGTGCTCGACCAGGAAAATCATTAACTGTGCTGGAATCTGGCCCTCTATGACTGGAATTCCCCGCCTCTGCTCTAGTCAGACATCTCTATTTTTTCTGGAATTGTATATAAGGGGCAGTCCCCATTAAATGGGTCATTTTTTATGCTGTGTGTGTCATTCATGTATTTATCTCTTTGTGGGACTAAATGTTCTAACAGTGACAGGAATTAGTCTAATATATAGACTTTGGGTCATTTTCAGGTTCTCAGAAGGAACAGGAAACTGTTTAGCACAAAATCAACTGAAAAACAAAAGGAGCAAAAGACTTCTGGTTACTGAGGTTAAGGTTTAGGTTCAGGTTTAGGTTTAAGACTGTATTTTGGTTACTGAGGTCATCATTAATTTTAGGTTTAAGACTGTCTTTTGGATACTGAGGTTAAGGTTTAGGTTTCGGTGTAAGACTGTGTTTTGGTTACTGAGGCTAAGGTTTAGGTTTAGGTGTAAGACTGTCCTTTGGTTACTGAGGTTAAGGTTTAGGTTTAGGTGTAGACTGTCTTTTGGATACTGAGGTTAAGATTTAGGTTTAGGTTTAAGACTGTGTTTTGGTTACTGAGGTTAAGGTTTAGGTGTAAAACTGTGTTTTGGTTACTGAGGTTAAGGTTTAGATTTAGGTGTAGACTGTCTTTTGGTTACTAAGGTTAAGGTTTAGGTTTAGGTGTACGACTATTTTGGTTACTGAGGTCATCATTAAGTTTAGGTTTAAGACTGTCTTTTGGATACTGAGGTTAAGGTTTCGTTTTCGGTGTAAGACTGTGTTTTGGTTACTGAGGTTAAGGTTAGGTTTAGGTGTAGACTGTCTTGGTTACTGATGTTAAGGTTTAGGTTTAGGTATACAACTGTCTTTTGGTTACTGAGGTTAAGGTTAGGTTTAGGTTTAGGTGTAAGACTGTCTTTTGGTTACTGAGGTTAAGGTTAAGTTTAGGTTAAGGTGTAAAACTGTCTTTTGGTTACTGAGGTTAAGGTTAGGTTTAAGTTTAGGTGTAAGACTGTCTTTTGGTCACTGAGGTTAGGATTTAGGTTTAGGTGTAAGACTGTCTTTTGGTTACTGAGGTTAAGGTTTAGTTGTAAAACTGTCTTTTGGTTACTGAGGTTAGGGTTAGGTTTAGGTGTAGACTGTCTTGGTTACTGATGTTAAGGTTTAGGTTTAGGTATACGACTGTCTTTTGATTACTGAGGTTAAGGTTAGGTTTAAGTTTAGGTGTAAGACTGTCTTTTGGTCACTGAGCTTAGGATTTAGGTTTAAGACCATCTTTTGGTTACTGAGGTTAAGGTTAGTTTTAGGTTTAAGACCATCTTTTGGTTACTGAGGTTAAGGTTTAGGTGTAGGGGTATGTCTAATGTTAAACTGCTTACAAATTTACAGTAGTTATGAAATGTTCCCACAAATATATTAATACTCAAGATATATGTGAGTATGTGTGTTTTCACTTACCTGAGTCTGGTTCCTCTGTCACTTCTGACACTTCTTCAGATGAAGTTGTTGTGTCAGCTTTAAAATTAAAAACATAATAAGAACATGATGATTGTCCAAGTTCTATGCACCGGTGTACAGGATTGATGCACAGCATTTGTGTTAGTCACCCTATACCTCTTCATCAGTAGTCATTTTCTGCCCACAGTGCCAATGTTGTCTGGAGTGTTGAGCACTCTCAGTCTAGCAGTGAGACTGCTGTGCCTGATACCAGCACCACAAAAACTACTATATAAAATCATTACCATGTTCAGAATGGTCCACCACCTAAATAATACCTGGTTGACAACATTGCTGTGGTCAGTATATTGAACTGGATTGACAGTTTGTACATGTTCTATACAACATGTTGGGACATTTCCTAAATTCTGTTGGAGCATGAAATCTATAGTGGCCTTTAGACCACAAGCTAACGGATGCTGTACTTTAAAATTTTATTGTATACTACTTCCTCCTCACTCCTTTCTCTTCATACGAGCTAAAACAAGGTAAGGTAATGTATGTAGCAAGTAATATGTGTGCACACAAATCCAAGAACTTGAACCAACACTGTCTGGCCTCATTCTATGACTGTGATTTCATTCCTCCAATAAAAGACTAAAAGAGAAAAAAGATACTCCAAGATATGCGTTATGGGTATTAACGGAACAGTGTTCTAATTTACAAAATATATAAAAAGCCATAGACATTGTAGATGTCTGTCTTCAACAAATATGTTTTTCTATGTAATGAGATGTGTAGAGTAGATTTGATTCACAGTATTTTAATTTTTTGTGTTATTTTTTGATTAAGTATTTTTACTTTGTAGAATTTTATATTTTAGTAATTACAGCATATGAACAAATGTGCATTTCAGCAAGTAGATCAATTAAAAGTGCAATCAAAATGGAAAAGATTTGGTTTTAAAAGCCAATCAAAACACAGCATTAGCATATGAGGAACATACTTTTGACAAATTGGAATCTTCATTCATTTTCAAAGGAATAACTTTAGAAAGTTTAATCTAGAAACCTGTCGTTCACAATACAACCCCTCTAATTACAGATTAGATTATACATAATGGGAACATGAAAAATATTTTGTATTTATCCAGCTTTGTATTTATTTAAGATGACACTGACTATTATGGGATCCTTCATCTTTACTCTGACCACCAAGGCTCCTGTCCTGTCCTCTACTGGAATTTTGACCCAGAACAAACATTTATATCAATTTGCCTCAAAAATAAAACAAAAAATAACCATAGATGGTGTTTATATAACTGTTCAAAGCCTTTTCCCCAATAATAAAAACTCTAATTAAATATTTTAACTTGAAATTGATCAAATTTCTCTCTGTGAACATGGAACCCTAAGAACATAAAACTGAAAACATAGAACCCTCGGAACATAGTAATGACCTGCTTCCAGCCTTAGAAAACATAATAGCAGTTAGCTATCGCTGCCTGCTTAGCTAACAAATCTTAACTAAACAAATATTTTGCTCTTTTATTGCTTTCTTATTACTTTTTTCAGGATAAAAGTATGCTAGCTATTTTTAAGCCTAAAAGTTGTTGGACATATGTTTTATTGATGCTACCTGTTAACTAGCTAAGTCAATTTAAGCTAGCTCCTTTTCAAAGTGAGCTAATGTGCAGGTCTGTCACTAAAATGTATTACTAATCAGATACTTTATATACTGAATAGCAAATATTTCTTACTTATAATTAGCGAAATGCTTGCTGTGCAATCAGTTAGCATATTAGCATAGCATGTTAGCAGGTTGATAAAGCTCTTAGCTCTTATGGGGCTGCTTGCAGAATGTTTACTTTATGTACACTATTTGTTAAATTATTGCAAGCATACCTGCATTTGTACATATTCTAATCTACATTTATATTTAAAACTGGGTATATTTTACTTGTTTTTTTAAAAATGACAAATTTCCTCACACACCCCACCCCACCGCCTCTTTTCCACCTGCTGATTATACATCATCACTGGGCTGCCAACACACTCAGGAAAGTGCAGGATCCTGATGGATTGGCTAACAGACACCTGAGCCAGAGGATGTTGCATGGTAATAGAATTGGAGAAAAAGAGTCATCTACATCTTGCTCATATCAGGCATTATCAACTAAAATGTCTAAACAGTTTGCTTGGTTAACTTGAAAATCTTTCTTAGTGGCTCATGAGTTTGTTCTGCAGGACAAAATGGGACTGCAAAGCTGAGTGTTTACAGAATTAAAACTGGGGAGCACTACCCTCTTGTTCCTTTCTTTGGCTTGCAATGGCCAGTGTTATTTAAGTAACAATCAGATTGTGGAAAAAAAGAGTTTGGCTTATTACTTATTCTTTAATGTCATCAAGCACAATTATGCAATAAGTAAGTGCACCATAACATAAAGTAGAATGGTATGAGTTAGTTGCTATTTTAACTTATTTCACATTTCTGCTGCCCCTAGTTATAAAGTCTTTGGGAAGTGGAAATGGCTGATTAGAATCTGCAGCATTTGCTGTCAAAGTTACTCAGAGCATACCATCATCGTAAGGCGAAGTTATGTCTTCTGGTTTCACAGTCGAAGGCAGGTCATCTACATCTGCACCTGTGTATGAAGGTTGAGGAGGCTGAGATAAAGTGTGACTGGGCACCCACTTTGAATTTTTAATGTAAGTATCCACTTTTCTGGACAATGTCAACTTTAACAAGATTCATTTACACTCTACTCTTTAGTCCCAGAGGGCCACAACATTGAAACATTTTGTGTCTTTTTTTCATTCTAACTCACCCAATTAAACTCAAGAAGGCCTAGGAGGCTCAGGAATAGTTGATGAGTTGCATCTGGTGTGTTATATCTGGGCATAGACCAAATATGCAGTGCTGTAGATCTCTAGGACTGTAGTCACAAGCCATTTTTCTCTATATATACTGTATTTGTATCTTAATAAGTGTGCTATGACGTGGTGCCAACAGCTCGTTGATTACAATTTGAATAGAGTTCTTTTGAATACCTCATCAGTGCTTCTTTGAATAGGAAGTGTCATTACCGTTACACCATGTCAATGTTTAAAGCAAAAAGCAACCCCAACTGCACTGCTGAACAGCCTCCAACTCAGAGCATGTTTATTCAGAGAGCCGGAGGAAAGAAATTCTATGTGTGAGTGTGTGTGTGTGTGTGTGTGTGTGTGTGTGTGTGTGTGTGTACAGCTGAAAATGAAAAAAGATCATACCGTCATCCTCTGAAGCTTCTACTCTCCCTTCTGAAACACACAGGATAAAAACACAAAAAATACATGTTTAAAGCATCATATAAATGAATATGTAGAGCTTAAGGCCGTGTGTGATGTTGGACGGGTTTTTCTAATATGTAATATTCCATTTGGGCTTGCAGTCAGCACCATAACGTCTTATTTCATCACTTTATAGGAGTAGCTTAACAATCTCTAAATAAGCCATTGATTGTTCATGTGATTAGTTGTGCCAAAATGTTCTTCTATATTTGCTTATCGGACACTGCATGATCCTAAAACTAGACCAATCTTTAGCCTAACTTCCACCTTTTTTCCCCACAGCTTTGCATTTTTTTTTTGTTTATCCCTGTACATCCAGTGCTGCGGGTTGTGGATTCACAGGCTGCTGAGCGTCTGATAGGTAAGAGAACATGGCACGAACAACACACCTGCACCCTCCCCCCACACACCCACACCCACACACAAACACACCAGAACAAAGAGTTCTCCTTTCCTCCCCTCCCAGAGAGAGAAAAAAAATGAGGCCAATTCAGTGATGGGCCAAGGGAGACGTTCACACACTCCCCAGCTCCCTGGGGCCGAATCAAAACCAGGCCCCTTTTTTCGTAACTTTTTTCGTGGGTGGGGCCCACAGCTGGAGCTGGGATACAGTTACCTTCAGCCACCCAAACTCTTTCACACTCTTCAGTTTCTCTCACCGGCCAAATGAATGGATCTGGGCCCCAGAGAGAACGCCCTGGGTGTGTTTTTTGGGCGGATGCATATGACACTGTCCTGAAACCTAAAAATCTGTGAGATTTATGTGAGGGATACTTGGGTTTTGAGAGGGGGGGACTCTGCACCCGTCAGGAACAGAATGTACAAAAGGCAGATGGCACAGACCCAGCCTGGGTCTAATGCTCACATGGCAAACACGACTGTCTTCCAGTTAACAATTTGTGACAAGCCAGCACTCCCATAATACCAAACGTCTTGTCTGTGTCAGCATCCCATTACAGCATATTTGCATAAACCTAATACTCCAATAATACTGCCGAGGTTTATCTGGCATTTTTTACGCTTGGCAGTTTAAAGCTGAGGTTTGACTATGAAGTGCTCATAAAAAAATTGACACTTTGCCAAGATTCTGTCAAAACTTCTGAAATCATCCTGATCCCACACGTAATGCAAAATAAAAATGTCCCAGTATCTTACCTTGCATAGCAATAAGACTTCCAAGGACCAAAATCCACAAGCATGACATCATTGTGGTTTGAATAGAAATGTGTAAAGTGCTGGAGCTCTGACAAAAGCAGGAAAGCTGTCCAGGTTTTCTTTGATAATTCACACCTTTCTGAAGAGGCTCAGCTCTAGCCTTGTATTGCAGCACAGTGGGGCTCCAAATTTCACATAACCTTTTGTTGTAGAAAGTTTTAGAGAGAGTGTGTGTGTGTGGGTGTGTATCAGTACAGAGCACACCCCCAGGCGTGACCGAAACAAGTGGGAGCCAATGGTGTCCAAGAATATGTTTTTTTTCCCTTCCTAACTGCCATGAAAAAGAGATGTATGAATGAGAAGTATGGACTGATAGTGCTCTGGTTGCTGGAGGTGCTGGGAGTTCAAGGCACGTTGCAGAGCAGATTCTTTTGAACTGACTCGGTGGATCCAGTGTCCTGTACATTTCTGAAGGCTACAATTAACGGTTTCATACTGTTCCTTTGTCTACACACATTTTTTAATTTCAAAGCTGCATTTGTTTGAACTTCTTGCTATCAGACCCAGTCAGTAACAGTTTAGATGCTAATTTTCATTGTATAACTGCATTGTCAGCAATTTGCTAACAAGAATCCATTTGATTCAAACTATCTGAGAGAGAGAGAGAGAGAGAGAGAGAGAGAGAGGGAGAAAGAGAGAGAGAGAGAGAGGCAAAGAATCCTGGGAGCCGGCAGTCATATGGACATCACGCAGGGTTGCTTTAAAGACTAACAGAGCCTGGCATGTGTGTGTTTTTTTACAGCTGTTATTTTCACAGCGCTGGCTTAGTCCAGAGCGTTAGAAGGAAAGGCCATGCAAAATCTATGGTATACTTTTTTTTTTAACCGTTGAAAGTGTCTTTGTATTATTGATAAGCACTTTATAAATAAAATACATTAAATATTAATCTCATTGCATTTTTTGAGATTCTGGGTAGTGCTGCCTAGAAATGTGAGTGTATATACAGCAGGGATTGTGTCTTACAGGAATGTGGCACACAAGGACAGCTCAGATTTCCAATGCCCTTTGACCTTTATATATATATATATATATATATATATATATATATATATATATATACACTGTATGTAACGAGTACTCCCCTCCCCAATCTAAACAATAGCTCAACAGATGCTGTGTGCTCCATACAGCTGCTTGTACATTCAGTAAGTTGTAAGTCCGGGATAAGGTGGGAAATCCCCTACTCAGTATGCCAGAATCCAGTGCATTGGTGATTTCCCTGTTCCAGCAGTCCTGATTAACCTCAGCATTTAATTGATCAGGTGTTATTATGTGTGATAGTCACTAAACCATGCTCAATGTTGACCCTCAAGGACATGAGCTGAGCTCAAGCCTCCCAGCCAGAGAGAAATGGTCATGTATTGCCATCACCAAGCCTGCTGTATGTTATTAGCATTTCCACATGTCAGTGAGGTCCATAAGCCTGAAGCTGTGGATGAGCCATGGTCCAATGGCGGATACGCCAAATGCTCTAAACAGCACACAGCCTGAAGCACCCCAGCCCAATGATGAACACCCCCAAACACATCTGCGCTTATAGTACTAGTGCATCTCCAAAATTAGAATATGGTGGAAAAGTTAATTTGTGTTCATATTCTGTCACTTAAATTTATTACATGTAAAGTGCTATATTTGTGGGGGGTTTTGTTTTAATGTTCATACTGTATGAATAGTAATTTACTCAAGCTCAAAATAAAATATCTTAATTATTACAGAGTCTGAATTTCTGATGTTTGTAAGTTATAAGTCATATTGATTAAACATTTAAACAAAGAAAATGCTTGAAATTTCACTTTACATGTAATGAATATAACATTTGACAACAATGAACTTTTGCATGCTTTTAAAGTTTTTTTTTTTTATGTGGCACTGTATGTATATAATAATAATAATAATAATAATAATAATAATAATAATAATAATAAGATCAAGAACTGTAATAAAAATGATACATTTTGAAAAACTAATTTAATTAGTGAAACATACAATGAGAGTAAAAACAACCACAATAACATAAAAAATATACAATAATAACTAACAGTAATAATAAGTGATAACTGGCAAAAACTAAATTATAGTAATAACATAAAAATAACAACAATAAGAATAACAATCATCATAATAATAAACATGAATAACAGCTAAAATTAATGAATAAACATCTACACAAGGATAATAACAAATAAACAAGCACTGTAAGAATAGTACAAATAAATTACAGCAATAACAGCGCCTAGTGAATATCAACAAGTTCCTCTTTATCTTCTAACTGGGGGCAGCACTACTACACTCAGGGTTCCAAACAAGCCCCCCCCCCCACTTCAACCCCCCACCGTGAGAGCCGCTGAACATGCTCTCTCTCCCTCTCGCTCTCTCACTCTCTCTCCCCCTCTCCCTCTTCCTCTCGCTGGAGCAGCAGGAGCCTCTCGTGTCTCTCACTGCCATACACACACTAGCAGCAGCAGCAGCAGCCGTCCATCCGTCCCCCCCTCCTCCGCTGCCGCTGCCATGCACTCGCTCATCTCCCCGGTGACCAAAGCCGTGCTTGTGGCGCTCTTCATCTTCGCCATCCTCCTCATCCTCTACGTCATCTTATGGTACATATGCAGGGACGTGGATTGCGACCACGGCATCTGAAGACTTGGGGGTGTGTACCTGGTTGATCGGGGGTGAGAGGGGGCGCGTGAGCCGTGGCATTGGCAGGGAAGCCCTCACACTGGCTATGGAGGAGTCAGGGTGACCCTGGTAAGTGCATCTGTATGCCCTTCATCTTTCATCTCCATCTCCTTTAGCAACAGAAACAGCAAGAGCGCACATGTGCAACAGTGCGTGCTTTTCACGAGCTCTGACCGTAAAAAGCAACAATGCGAGCGCAGAAGATCCCACTTACTGTGCGCAATGCAATGCAACATGTTGCAGGTTCTGCGGCTGTGGCTCAGCAGGCAATTCTCAGTGTCTTTTAGCCAGGTGCACCAAGCTGTGGATGTTCTCTTTACTTTTTCTTTGTAACATCATAACGCATACTTCATGCACTCATCGGGACATTGGGTTAGATTAGAGAAACGCACCAGATCAGGCACCAGTGTTCTCGGTCTTGCTCTCTGCTGCTCTTTTTTTCCCTGCAGCTGTTGGTGTGCGGTGAGGATTCCCATGTAGGAAGCTGAACAGAGGCTGTGAGTCCTCCAGAATAACGCTCAGTGCTTGCTAGGAAGATCCTCCCCTCAATCCTCATCTTCACTGATCATGCTTGGATGTTTGCCCATTCCACCAGCTGGTTGCCCTCCTGACCTCCAGGAGGTCACCCTCCTCCCCTTTGAGTCCACGTAGAGATCATGAAAAGACTCTATAAGATAAAGACATAATATTATTAGTGAAAACTCTCAGTAATACGGCTGTGAAGGACAAGTCAAGGGCAATATGTAAATACCACCACTGCAGTGAAGGTGAAATATGCTTGCTGATGCCTGAGGGGTTGTAACATGGTTGTAAAAAGGCAGCAACGGCCAGATTTTACTGATCTCATCTTTGGCGTCTTTTTTCTAGTCTTCTTTGTGCATCTAGTGCAGAATCTCAAGCGGCAAAATCTGTCATGTTGAATCTTCTAGAGTGTCAAGGGATGATTTTAGGAGACATTTCAATTCAAATCAGAGCTCACAATCAAAGACATGTTTGTCTTAAACGTGAAGTGTCTCCTCTCAGTCTCTGGTGGGATTTCTTTTCATGGAAAATCCAGAATACCCATCACTTTGAGTGACAGCAGGTATCTTACCTTACGGTCCAATCAGGTGACCTACTGTCTGTCTCCTCCACTCAACACCTTCCCTCTGCGCAAGCTTAAAGATGATCAAAGCCATACTTGTGACCAGGGGCATCTACTCCTATCACACTGACTATATCAGGCAGTGTTCTAATGAGTTCATTAGTACAAGAACATCAGCACCAGTTAGATACATCTACACCATTCACACTGACCAGAACCTATAATCTGATTTCATTCTGTTGGTTTGCCTCAAATTTGCTACTTAAACCACTCACTATATTAGAATCATTTGTGCCCATTCACTGTCCACTTTATAAGGTCTATATATGTTAAAGGAATGGTTCACTTAAAAATTTCCCACTTATCCAAGATGTAGCCAATCAGCCAAGACATGGGGTCAAAATGTTGCTTCTTTATTTTAGAAGTGCAAGATTAATGCTAATAAATACTATTTGGAGCAATTGTAGGGTTGTGTTTAAGGAACCCGCCTTGTTATCAGAAAGTTGTTGGTTCGATACCCTGATCCAACAGGACACAACTGAAGTGCCCTCAAGCAAGGCACTTAACACTGAACTGCTCACTAGACACCCATCCCTCCAAGCTCATGTGCTCAATATGCCCTAATGTAGGGGTCTCCTGGAGGCCTGGTGTCGTGCACAGTCTCTGCTCTGAAACTAAAATTAAACCTGGTGATGACCTGCTCAGGTGAATCAGGTGTGTTTGATCAGGAAGATCACCAAACAGGAATCCGGCCCTCCAGGACTGGAGTTTGACACCCCTGCTCAAGCACATTGGTCTTTCGCTTTCACTTTCAAAGTGTCACTTTCACTAGAAATCCAGTCACCTATACAGCCCTGTAAAAATACATCATCACATCCATGCCTTAGTTAAGGTCTCCGAGAGTTGATGATGTGGTTTAGGACACAGCCTGTCTTTCTGGGATTGTTTTTAATACTAAAAACTTGGGCAGTTACAGGTTGTGTCCGCCAGCTTTGACAATCAAAACATTTTAGGATTCAGTCTTCTAAAAACCCTGCTTCTGTCTGAAGTAGCCATGCATTGCAGTAAGGTTTTTTATAATGTTTTATAGTACACAGTAAGTCATATTGTGTTCTAAATAGAGCAACTAGTTTGTGAGACCTTATTTAAGACAGAGATGCAGTGTGAGTGGTTTGGGATGCATTTTGGCAGTTCTAGTGTTTGTTAGCCGCCCAGTGCTAATTATAAACTAGAAGAAAATGTCAACTTCAGGTATGTTTTGACTGATTGACTACATCTGGCATAAATGGAAATAAATATGCAAATATAATCATAATAATAGATGTATTAATTAACTTCACGTTGTGTGCGCCTAAGTAGGTTCCGTACTGAAAAAAAGGCAGCAACTGAGTAGGCATCAATACACTGACAAAATACAGACAGCTTTCTGCTAGGACTTGACCAAACAGAGTTTTAAAACAAAGCCTTTTATTTAAACATTAGATTTGGACACAGCTTCATGCCTTGATGCCTTAGACTGCAGCCTAAGTAGGCAGCACTTCTTACATTTCTTACAGCCATAGTCAGAAAGTGACTATTGTTGAAGGGCTAGAAGATGGCAAATATAAATGGCGCATGGCACCAGATTTTTTACAGTCTCTGACCGCACACACCAGCGACGTAGATCTACACTGGAGGGGTTTTCTAGGTAATGTAAGATGCTAGGCTGCTTAGTGAAATATGCAAAACACAATACAGTATGCATAAATCCTTTATGATGAACTAATGTCTCATGATGTTGCGTGCTTGTGGGAACGTGTCTGTAATCCCACATGATTCCAAAATCCCAGCGGCGCTTTTTCACTAAAGTGTTTCCATTAGGATATATGCCAGCACCATGGCAAACGAACAGTCAGCATGTGTGTTGTCTGTAGGCTCCCGTATTTAAGCGCCCGTCCCAGTTGGACAAGGGAGGCAGGTTTCAGGCAAAAGGGCGATTGAACTCCTGCAACAGTAATAGAGTGGCAATCGCGGGAAACTGGGCCAGGAAGGGCCCTCTTGGGAAGAATTGGAAGCAGTGCGTTCAGCTGTCAGACCGATTCCTTCCACTCCGACTGCCGTATGACACGGGGAATATGATAAAGTCAGCCGAGCAGACACCTAAGGAAGGGGACGGTATAAATAGACGCCATGAGTCACCCCCGTTATGTAAAGTTCCGTTCGGATCGGGCTGCTCGGGGCAATTTCTGTAATCCAGATTTGATTTGATGGAAGGCGGGAGATTAAGGCTGTTCGACGGCTTCCCCCTCCAATGCACTCCAGCTCGCCTGACAAACAGTGTCACGCGTCGACACGGCGAGGCGCGAGGGGGAATGTGATGGCTTTTGTGCTCTGCCAGACACTTTTCAAAGGCTGCAAAAGACAGAGGAGTAAAGAAAGAGAAGCCTAATGTTAGCTCTAAGTCAGTGTGCTCTCACTGGGGCCACTGAACACAGCACCTCAAGTCATCCCATGAGGTAGACAACCAACGCTGAAACCATACGGGTATTCAGAGTGGTTTCAGAGAAGAGTAATTACCAATAATGTCTTTGGGCTGGAGCACTAACAAGGGCCCGGCACTAACGATAAGTGTTAACGATAAGCCAGCCTGGGCTCCGTCAGTCCCAGGCTGGGGCAAGGTGACCCCCGCCGCACAAGCCTGCGAATTTCAATTACCTCCCACCCCCTCCAGAAAGGCTCTGTAATTGCGAACTTAAGGCAATTTCCAGATCTGAGGGTCTCTGTCTGTTTGCCTGTCAGTGACGCAGAGTTGGGAACAAGGCAGACTTCAGCTTCCAGCGCAAAGCTTTGTTCTGTATTTATTCATTTCATATGTGTCATATTCATGTGTTTGCTCAGACCTTTACAACATAATTATCAGTACTTTGGGGCAAATAAAGGACAAAATGAGCTCAATTTGAAGTAAAAATACTGTGACTGTGATCAAAAAAGTAGGACATCCAAAAATTAAGCCAATGTCTTCATCCAGCCTAGTAAATGTGGTTAGTCAGACACTATTCTACTCTTGTTAGAATCATTTATGTCAAACTTACTTCAACATACACATTATGATTTAAAACTACACAGTTTAATCACCATATAAATAATTGGAATTAACAATGGCATTGTAGAGGATCGCAAGTTTGAATCCCGGTCATGCTGTTTGCCATCAAAAGCCGGGGCCTAAGAGAGCAAAAATTGGCAGTGCTCTCTCTGGGCAGGTCACTCTCCCTATCACTCTCACATTACAATGTCTGCTGGCTCAGACTTCTACTGATTGGTCCATTTGGAGCTGGGAACCCTGCACTTTCCTCCAAGCATGTTGGCTCCCCAGTGACGGTGTATCAGCAGTAGTTCGAAAAGAGGCAGTTGGCCGCATCAATCCCTAAGTGCCTAATGGAGGAGGCTTGTGGTTGTCTTCACCCTCCTAGAATCAGGGACAGTGCAAAGTGATGGGGAGAACACCCTATTGGATGGGATGGGTTAATTGGCTACTACTACATTGGGAAAGGGAGAAAATTGGCAAACATTTATATTAAAAAAAAAACAATGGCATTGTCTTATTTGGTCTAGTTTAGGCAACTTTCAAGTACAAGTCTTAAGTGCACAAACTGTCTAGCTGTCCTGCTTCCTGTCCTGACCGCAGGCACAGCGCAAGCTCAAGTAAACAAACATTAATCACTGCTGCCCTCTAATGTGTTAGTTTTAATAAGATCCATTCCACTTTTCTATTCTTATTACTTTCTTTCATTCACATTTATTTCCTTCAACATAACTGATGAAAATGTAGATGTGTTTAGTTACAAAAAACACTGAAAGATAACAGCTGTGGAAAATAATTAGTTTAAATAATTGTGATTGTCTACAATATTGCAATCAGGCCAGTGTATAATAACTGTGACAGCCCTACTAACTTCCTATTTCTGATCATCCCATTGGTCATGGAGATGGATAACATAAAACAAAATATGTGAGCATTACATCTTGTTCTCATTTTGCAGGAATACGGACTTTATTTTTGTAATGTGGTACAACTTTCATACTTGAATTGAGTCGATGACCTCAGAAAAGACCTGGCCATGACACAGATGTTACAGCATTTTGGCTACTAATCACAGTTTTGGCAGTTCAGTCCCTATCTTCACTTATCCACAGGTGAAGTGCCCTTGATCAAGGCACTTAACCCTCAACTGCTCCCCAGGTGCCACAGCAGACTGCCTGCTGCTCTGTGTGTTTGCTGCTCATAGAGGAGTTAAATGCAAGGGTCATATTTCTGTGTGTAACACACTGGCAAAAAATCTAATTTTCATAGTTAATAGCCACACACTAAAATTAGAATATAGTAGAAAAAGTTCATATTTGTTCATAATTGAATTAAAAATGTATACAGTCATATTTTATATTCATTACACGTAAAAAGTGACATTTTACACCTTTTTTAAATGTTGATCAGTATGGCTTATAGTTCATGAGTTGGCTAGCCAATCAAGCACAGTAATATCATGGTCAGTAGTAGTTTTGGCACTCTGGACAGCTGTTAAGTCCTGCTGGAAAAGGAAATCAGAAAAGAGGACTTTGGAGCTCTGAGTAATAGTCCAATTCTTTCTTTTTCTCTTTAGAACAGGTGACACATTTCGGATATTGTTCAGGAGTGACTTGATATTAGGACCGCAGCAGCTGTAGCCTGAGAGATACACAATATTTATACTGTTTGAACATAAATTTACTCAACCTCAAAATGAAATATCCTAATAAATTGAGATTCTGGATTTCTGATTTCCAATGAGCTTCTGTATAAATCATAATGATAAAAAGGCCTGAAATATGTTACTTTACATGTAATAAATATATACTATTTGACAGTTTTTTTTAATTAAATTAGGAACAAAGGCAAGCTTTTTCACAATATTCAATGTTTTGATTTATTATTATAATATTAACAATAAAAACACATGCAAAAATTCAGACTGCTGCTACTGTTTGTCTGTTTGAGCTTATTATATCTACTTAACATGGTTTGCGGCAAGTCTGATGATGTAAGCATGTAGTTTACACTGTGCTAATTTGTGGGATTAATTAGTCTTTCAGCTTTGGTGCTGAACTGCACTAGACATGTACTCTGTCAACTACATTTGGGATAAGGAGAAAAGTTAGTCACATTTGATTTTTCACCAAACTCTTGCACAGCACCACACTTTTCGAATTCCACAATATATTAGGCACCTTCTCTGAGCATCGAGCATGTCACAAGAGTGTATTTTCACCCGTCTCCTCACAGTTCCCAGTTGTGCAGATAACTATTTCTGCTCAGGTTGTTCAGAGAGAGCAGCCTTTTTGTTCTGGGACTGCTTTTCTTTCCTGTGCACACACAAACAGAGGCACTGCTGCCCTTGAAAAGCAGGAATAAATATGCAGATGCTCCAAGATATCTGATGCGGCACAAAGATTCAGCGCATAATAACTTGGACTCCGCGCGTCGTGGATGAAAAGCACTCAGCTAATGAGATACAACTAATCAGAATGTTTATGTGGATGTGCCACATGAGCTAAATGGAAGTACACCTGATTGCTGCTGTACCCCATAACTGTAATCCTCATCTCGGGAAGGAAAAGATGTTGGGACAGAAATGATGACACCAGGGCGATTAAACCAAAGGGCCTCTCTCAGCATTATTTTAGATAGTCATTCACAGCGCTCTCAGCAAAACAACTTTTTGAAACTCCCTTGTGGAGGTTTGCAAAAATTATTACAATTTTAATGGTCCTAACAACAAATCACTGG